>JAJOOF010010991.1:0-26048 GCA_029582545.1 Solanum lignicaule
AATTGCGTAAAAATACTATAAATCATGATAATTGACAATATAAAATATGTTTTGAAAAAAATACAAAAAATTCCACTGATTCTTGAAGTGAATCTATCATAAAAATACTATAAATCATGATAATTGACAACATAAAATATTTTTAAAATGTTGTATATGGGTAGTCTTATTATGCCTTAAATAGCGTCAAAGAAAGTACATGTTTTTGATAAAAAAACTTATTCCTTTATCCACGCAAACAATCGCTTCAAAAACTCGGTTATTAGCCACAAAACATACCATTTATATTATTGGGCCCGTGCATAGCACAGACAACATTATCTAGTATATATATATTATATATATATATGATGGTGACATTTTTTCTTGGTGGGCCATTTTTTGTCTCCTTTATTTACAAGTACAAAAATACAAATACAATAGAATCACGCAATTTCTTGGAAAAGATTTTAAGATTTTTCAAAAATAAAACCCATTCCTTTTTCTCCTTTTGTCGATTACTCTCCACTTTTACTTATCCACTATATAAAAAATATAAAATTTATATTTATTTATTGAGTTTTAAATATTTTTAAAAAATTATCTTACTATATCTATTAAAACCTTATTATTTAATATTATTTATATTTAATATTTAAATATATTATAATAAATGAAAATAATATAATAAAATTATTAATTTTTAAAATCAAATATGGACAAACAAAGATAAATAGAGAGAGTAATTCTTTACGCAACTTGCTTGGACTAAAGTACATAATATTCAACACCTTTTCCTTTTCTATATACATAAAAAAAAAAAAAAATAGTTGAGATATCCGTCTTCAAGTAACATGGTGGAATAATTAAGATTTCTCTATTAATGAATTGAAGGGTTTCGGATTTGAATTAGTGGTGGATACAATCTTTTAATATCATATTCATTTTGAACCCAATTATCTTGTAGCAACTCACAAATTTATGTATAAAAATTTATTAAAATTAAATTTATAATTTCAAAAATATAATTAAATACAAATAAGTACCTAAAAGATGTTGAAGCAATAAATTTTAAATTTTAAATTTTAAATTTGTAATCATGAAAATAATATTAAAAATCTTGATAGGAAATATTTTATTTAATTAGCTCTACACAATACAACAACAACATCATACCTTTAATAAGCTTTAAATAATACATATCATAATTAATTTGATCAATAAATTCCAAATTTTGAAAGATTTCCACAGGTGATTCTTGACTTGCTCTAGTGATAGTCAATATATAAAAACTAACAAAAGCTCATGAATAATAGGTGGCTTTTCTTTCAATGTATATATATATTAAATTTTCCAATCCAATAATAGAGTTGAAAAGTTGGGTCTAATTGTCTAAAATAGGTGAGTTTTGAATTTTTCTATTTTAGTTTTTTGGAAAATTCCTTAACCATCCTTCTATTTCTTCTAAACTACTCCAAAGACTTGTAAAATGTGATAGGTTCTACATACTATTTAAACAAAGACCACAACTTTTAGCTTGTGGTTGAAAATTCGTGACATGTAGAATAAGATTAAGATGCGGAGTCAGAATTTAAGGTTTATGTGTTTGAAATATTTTTTTAAAAAATATCAAATTTTAAATTAATAATTTATATATATTGAATGAGTTTTTTGAGATAAATATAAAGTTGAATCAAAAGTAGTGATTTTGACTGAATTTGTAATCTATAAAGATTTTATAAGATAGAAATTAAAACACTAGTTCGGACGGTACGATTCGATAATGACATAGTGCAAGAGATAATCCATAAAGTTTATCATGCCAAAATGGACAATATCATAAGTTTGGACCGTAACAGGTCGATAATTAATTTTCTTTGAAATAATATAATACACAAAAGGCAAAATTGAAAGAAATTATAAGTGATTTCCCAAAAAACAATATAATTGTACTATATGTCCCTTTTTGTGATAGATGGAGTAATATACTAATATCACACGATTCTTTTAGCTAAAGAAAGACAAAATATTTTAATTAAACCATTAAACACGCTATTTTAAAGTATTAAAGAGAAACTTTTAATTGAATCTTTGTGATAGGAAAAACAAAATTGAGAAAGAAAAAGAAATCCTATTTATATTTTAAAAGTTCAGAAAATTTGATGCCACGCCATAATAATACACAAAGTTACGATTAAAAATGAAGAAAAAATAGTGGAAAAAAAAATATATTAGATAAGTAAGCAAGAAAATGCTATCACAAAACCATCTAATAAAGCACGATAGGGTGAGATGAGGCGGGGTGGGGTTTCGAGGGTGGCCGGGGGGATAGTCCAGAGATGGTAATGAAATAAATGAATTTGGAAAGCAAGAAAATGCTATCACAAAACCATCTAATAAAACACGATAGGGTGAGATGAGGCGGGGTGGGGTATCGAGGGTGGTCGGGGGGATAGTCCAGAGATGGTAATGAAATAAATGAATTTGAAATATCACTTATGGAGTTTGGTTTCCCTGCTTTCATTGAAAAAATCAAGATTTTCTTTGTGAAACTTATTTTTCTAAAAAAAAAAAATTGATAATATTTTTCTCCGTACCGAATACACTCTAAATTATGGATCCAAGAAAGTCTATGTCATAATGAGAAAAATGTAGGTAAAGAAGAAATGCACAAAAAAGAAGAAACTAATGGAGTGTGAACCAATCCTATCAATGCTTTTACACATTTCAAGCAACCACTTTGATTATTTTTTTGAAGTGGACATGTAATTAATGTTCCAAAAATGTGAACCTTAAAAAGAATAGGTAGATGGCCTAATCAAATTAAATTAATAAAATATTGGTGGCTATCACTAACATGTACTCCCACCTTCTCAAAATAAATCTAGCTTTAACAAAAAGTAATTGTCCCAAAATAAATATCGCTTTAGCATTCAAGACAACTCGCAACAATTCTGCTGAACTTTGAACCATTCACTTATTTTACTTACTATGGACTAGACGGAGTACCTTCTATTCATTGTGTTTTCTAAATAGGCATGAAATGAACTATAAAACTCTACCAAAAAGAGTTTCATGCCTTTGAGGACAAAATATACAGGCCTTTGAAACATGAATCTGTCTATTTTGTAAGTTATTATAAACGTTAGATAACAATCTAATAAGATTGCGAAATATAAGAGCAAACATTCTACGCTATTCAGAAGGATAGTTATTTCTCAAGGTTATAGTTGCACAATGTCTAAAAGACAACACTTGTGTAAATCAACAGACTTTTTTCAAGGCAAATTTGGTATGCAACTAAAATAATTTAAAATCTCCATCTCTGAGAAACCAGTCATATTCTTGTAATCCAGAAAATACAACTTCTTTAAGAGAAGAAATGAATCAGCAAAACGAAAAAGGCGATAAAATTTCAAAAATTGCACTGCTAGGCTCACTTTGAACTACTGGAAATTTTTTAGCACAACATATTATCAGTTGCAACGCGTACCAGCTTATCTTAGCTGCAAATAAGTATCGCGTTTTCCTCTCTTTGTTGATCTTAGCTCTCCATCTACATTGTCAAGCTATCTGGATTCTCAATTATCTTGGAAAAGGTTTGAAGGAAGGCTGCTAAGTCCGCGCCATACACAACTCGGTGATCTGCTGTGACGTTTACCTGTAAAAGATTCAAAATGTGAAGTATGAATTGATCTTATGATGATGAGAACATCACTTTATTACAGAAGTTCACACGAGGCTTCGGTTAAGACTTCAAAAGTAAGGTTTCAACCATAAGCAAAGAAAAAAAAGTACATATTTCACATGATTAAAGAAGCACTCTCAGTAGCTATCCAGTCTTACTTCTACCAACAGTTACTGTTCTTTAAGCCCGGGAAGGAAGACAAAGAAGGGAAATATACAGAAAAAACTTTCGATAGGTAGCAGCCTTTCCCGTCAAAGGAAATGACAGGGGAGGAAAGGGGGTTTTCGGAAGGTGAGAAAATCATGAAAAGGAAAGGTCAAAAGTTAATCAGTTAATAATGTGCTTGATGATGCATGCATATAGGTAAATCAGCAAGGTTAGCATTAGGTCTAGATGAAACTGTGAGATGAAAAAGTCAGTAAGACCAAAGATTAAGGGAACCACCCACCCAGTTCTATTGTGTTTAAAACCAGGCACATTGATTTTCGGAAACCAGATTTTTGGGAACCAACTCTAGTTGGTTTTGGTGAAGGCTGGAAACAAATTGAGACGACAGTTGCCTTGCTTCTGGCAATTTGTTTTCTCTTGGACTGTTTTTTTTCAGACAGTTGAAAGTACATTTAGTAAAGAATAAAAAAAATGTTTAGACGGTTTTAATTATGTTTTCTCCAGTATGATAGCATCTAAAATGTTTGTTTTTAAGTGATATGTTTCAGAACACAAAAACTTCTCAAAACTAAATCCAAATTCACATTTTAAAAATCAAAACCAATTCCTTTAATAGCAGCCATAAAGCAAACCAATCTTAACTCCAAAGATAGCTAACGTTAACTAAACCCAAGGATAAAATCCCACAAATACATGCCAAGAATACTCCCAAACCCGGATAAAGGATAAGGATTGCAATAGGTTGATGACCAGTGTAAAACTAGTCAATTTATAGAGAATTCATTTAAGTATCCCAACTAGTTTGGAGTTGAGGCATCATAGTTGCTACATCTCCTTTAGACTTTAAACAACACTAGAGACGAAAGAAATCCTGTTCACATGTGCCTCACTTGCCATTGGATTCTTGTTACATAGTTGGGACGATGAGTAAAGATAACAAACTTTATCTCTTCATATTCATACGAGGGACACTTAAATGTGAGATAGATTCGATAAGTACCACTATCATCATAAACCATGGCTTGCTAGGTTTATAAAATCCAAAATGCTATTAACTAGAACTGAAATCCACTGTAATCCATGGAAGCCACACTAATTCTCAAAAAGACCTCATGAGACTAGCTGGATATTCGTGATTATAGCCTAAAGGCTTCAAAGTTAACAAACCCCAACCCTATCTAGACCCAAGTCAACTAGCACCACCCCATTGCAGGCCAGCACATGAAGCGAGGCACTATCTACCATCTAGAGCCTTTACTGTGAGATGGTAACTTCCATAAGAAAAATCTCATCAGCCTTTTATGTTGGTTGGTTGACACAAAATTGGAGACCACATATCAAATCAGAAAGTTGCAGAATTACCCATAGAACTCAGCATGTAAAGACTGTCGTATTTCAGTAATTTCGAGCTGCAATGAGCGAGTGCTTATTACTGGAACAACCAAGAATTAGCTAAAAAGTAAAACTAAGTTCTTTATCTACCAATCCCATATAGCACTTATCAAGGGGAGAATGAAGCCAACTTCACCACAATTAGCACCGATTGTTGGCAACCCTTCTGATGATTACCAACCCTTGCAAGTGTCTGCATTTTGAGGTGCGTGCACCCACCCCAAATTGGTTCGTAGGATGTAAATGGACCACATGAGATTGAAGTTTTTTTCTCTAGACTCTATTCATGGTTCTTCGATCCATATGTAGCCAAAAATTGATGAGACATATGACTGATGTTTGTTGTTGTGCTTGAGTTAACTTGACAAGATCCAAATACATCCGCACTTAACTTGTCATAACTTGTTCAGATATGATTGAAGATTATGGACTACTTCGGATACAAGAATCACCAGTCCCACTTATCAAAGAAAAAATTTAAACTAGAAGTGCAAGAAAACACCAGTCCATTGCTCTTTACAAAACAGTGTTCCTATCCCAGACATTTAAGAAGCATATTAACTATCAGTTCAGCCAAAAGTCATTGTGAAAGCTCCAATATCTTGAACAAAATTAAAAACTGCAAACACTGAAGAGGATGAAAGGAAAATCTTTTTGCACATTAGGTCTGCTTAGCACCATCTGCGATAGAGCACGTAGTAATGGATAGGAAAGCTATGGTTATCTTGCTACTGAACATGATCCCACATCCCAGTTGGCAGTTAAAATCTCCCGACCAATCTTCACAGACAAAATATATTAGGTCCATATGCACAAAGGTCCAGCCGATAAAAGTTTGGAACACTTCGGAAGGGAAGCCTTGGCGTAACTGGTAAAGTTGTTGCCATGTGACAAGGAGGTCACGGGTTCGAGCTGTGGAAACACCCTCTTGCAGAAATGCAGGGTAGGGTTGTGTAGGCTGCCCTTTTATTCCATATTTTAAAAATTCTATAGCTTATCATTGTCCATAATGGTTAGGTACATTGAAACTTACATAGGTTAATCTCATTCTGAAAACTATTCCTCGTCTTCAACTTGCATATCACTCTCTAAGGCCTACCAGACTAGACCGTCTTCACGACTTCATAGATATCAAAACTAACTACTGGAAGAGATCTGTATGCATGACGCATCAACCATGCTAATAAAATTTAAAGTAAAAAGACACCCTGAGAAGCATGAAGGGTAGGGAATGAAGGAACCCATCTACTGCAAAGTAGGGAAAATATAGGAAACCTACAAGAATCTCTTGATATCCATAACATCTACAAAAACTTTTTTTTTTTGCTATATGAGGTAAAGATCATGAGTACATCAAGAATTCTCGAAGATTAACAAGAAGAAATCTTATGGAAACAAGATAAAACAATTAACTTTATCACATAAGGGTTTTTAAAAAAAATAAATTGATACGTAACATTTGTATTATAAAACTCAGGACTTAGGTAGTGTTAAACCCCTTTACAACAAGTCTAAGTATAGTAATATAACAAAGATGACGCGGCCATTTAAGAATCCAACAAAAGCTACCGAGAATTATCAGTCAAACTGATTATATGATGTCTAGAAAGGTGGTTTTTTGCCACAAGCACTTGAAAGGGAGGTGGAAACTTTGAAATCTATAAAACATGCCCTTAAAAATAAATAAGTGGCCCTTCTCAAAAAAAAAAAAAACGGTGCACAATCATAATTTGTTTATTTTTCTTTGTTTTCAACATCTAGAATTCAAGGGAAATAGGAATTGTTTTAACCACAGTTCACATAAAACTTCAACGAGAATTAAGAATTTTGAGTGGCTAGAGTAAAGACAAATTAGTTGGGCAACATTATCTAATTAGAGTGAGCACTGATATGTGTCAATAAATTTCACTTCTAAAGTTATCTTCAGTCAAACCTAGCACTTAAAACAAATTAACAATGGGAAGAGAATGCAAGACATACCAGCATCTTATTTTTGACGCTGAAGAACCCATCAGCATTAGCTACAGGAGTTGGTTTTGATGCTCCAACAGCCATTATAGCCCCCTGAACATCATTCAGTTTTTAAGTTGATGTTAATTGCTAACAACACAATGAAATGTATCGGAAACAAAAGTCAGCTACATCCAACCCTCACCTGGCCAGGAGGAAGAATAGCATCAAATCGGTCCACACCAAACATGCCCAAGTTGGACAAGGTGAAAGTCCCTGAATTAGGAAACCACAACACCTCAGTAGACTCCCGTAGGATAACCTAGAAATCCAGTTACAAATTCAACAAAAACAAAATAAACTAGTAATAATAGTAACCTGAATTGTACTCATGTGGTTGTAGTTGCTTAGCCCTAGCCTTCTCTACCAGTTCCTTCCACTTTTGAGACAACAGATACAGATCCAACTATACCAACACAAGATAAAAATAAGCATTACCTATGAGTCTATGACTTAACATCTTTCACAAAACTAACAACAATTTAAACCAACCAAAAAAAAGAGAGACTTGATTCAGTGATACTACCTTGTCAGCATCCTGAAGCACCGGTGTTATCAACCCACCGTTAATGGCCACCGCAACAGCAATATTTATACTGCTGTTGTACGTAAAGCTCTTTCCATCTTTACAAGAAGAATTCACAACTGGATGTTGCGCTAGTGCCATTGCCGCAGCTTTGGCCAACAATGCGGTCATTGTAACACCCTTCTTCTTGACCTGTTTATCAATTCAATCACAAGATAGTCTATGTTTAAACTCCAGAATCTAAAACCAATTCATATCAGTTAATTTGCACATTTTTATTATGCATCACATAATAGTCTATGTTAAGTCATGTGACCACCTCATCTCAGAACACAATTATTTATTCTGCAACACTTCCATCACAACACTTAGGCCAAGCGAGTGAAAATTCTTGTGAACACCCTATTAAATTGAAGTATAACTTATACTCCCTCCGTTTTAATTTTTTTGTCTAACTTTCCTTATTAAATCGTTTTAAAAAGAATGTCTCTTTCACTTTTTGACAACTCTTTAATACTTCACCTGACATGTTTAATACCACAAGATTAAAAGACATTTTGGTACACTCTACACATCTATAGTTTAAGACCACACGACTAAAAAAGTAAACTTTACTTTCTTAAACTCTGCATCATGTCAAAACCAGACAATCAAATTGAAACGAAGGGAGTATTGAATTTGCAACTAAAGTCTCAAATTTAAATCACTCACCTTTAGGTATAAATCATCAAGGGCATCAGTAATAACTGGATACCCAACACGAAATGTTGGAACAGAGAGACTCTCCATCATATTCTTCGACACTGCAACTTGCATTGTTGTGAACGGAACAACTGTTGACCCAGGAATCTCCGGTAAACTAACCGGAGCAGCTTTCGCTGGCGTGCCCACTGCCGGAGCAGTAGCAGTAGCAGCAGCAGGAGGTGGGCTAATACTCTTGGACGGTGCTGGAGTAATTCCAGCAGCTTTCTCAACATCCTCCGATGTAATCCGTCCAAATGGGCCAGTCCCATTCACTTTATTGATATCAATTTTATGCTGCTTCGCCAATTTCTTCGCATTTGGGGTCGCAACAATCTTCTTCGGCTCATCAGAAGAAACCCCAACCGGAGATTGAGGTTCAGGAGTACTCTCCGATCCAGAAGAAGAACCCCCAGATTGTCCTTTCGCTTTTGCTTTAGCTTCAGCAATTTCATCTTCTGTTTCAGCTAATAACCCAATAGGAGCACCAACAAGTGCAGTTTCACCTTCATTAACGACAATAACAGCTAAAATCCCATCGTAAAACGTCTCAACATCCATATCAGCTTTATCCGACTCCACAACAACAACCGATTCACCTTTAGACAAAACATCACCTTCCGATTTAACCCAAGATACGATCTTTCCTTCAGTCATCGTTGAGCTTAATGCCGGCATGAAAATCTCTCGAATCTTCGATTCAACAACTGGGAGTTTGTAATTTCTGGGTTTCTGAGGGAGCATTGTGCGTGTGGTTGAGAAACGACCGAGGGAAGATGAGAAGGAGATTGCAGAGGATTGAAGTGACGCCATTGAAGCTAAAATTTGGGGAATTTTTTTGTGAAAATGGTGAATTGAGGGAAGATTTATATGGAGAAAAGGAAGAAGAAAATGGCGGAGAAGACGAGGAAGTGTTAATTCAAGTGTAGCTTTGAGTTTTCCGCCGATTTGGTTGCTGTATTTTTGGGGGCGTAGGCAAAAGTTCGTTGGGAAAAATGTTCCCAAATAGATTGTTTAATTTTGTTTCTGAAAAGAAAAAAGAAAAAATCTACACAAATCTCGTAATGTTACTATTTTTTTTCAAATTACAAAAAATTCTTAAATTGGTAGAATCATGATACATCCCAAAATATCTCAATACATCGCATTCCAATTTCGGATACATCCCTCAACAACCTGATAAATCACGTAAAATGATGTATTCGAATGATACATTGCATAAAGTGACATCCCGATATATCGCGTATGTCCTGATACATCGTAAAGTGATATATCCGACTGATACATCACATAAAGTGATGTATTCGACTGATATATCGTGTAAAGTGATGTATCCTACCTATACATTGTGTACAATAATGTATCCGACTCGATACATCACGTAAAGTGATGTATTCGACTGATACATCGTGTAAAGTGATGTATCCCATTGATACATCGCGTAAAGTGATATATCCGATTGATACATCCTGTAAAGTATGAATTTTTGTAATTTTTTCAAATGGTAGGGAATTTTAGAGAATATAGTAAAATAAGTTGTGTATTTAGATAGTTTTTCCAAAAAAATATTATGTTTGGTTAATGGTTATACATATTGAAATGTTCTTTTGGATTATTTTTTTAAAAATGACATAATTTAGAAATACTATGAGAGGTTTTAGTATTATATTTTTTAATTCAGTATACGAATTTTGAACATATATATCGCGCTGACTAATAGTGTATATAAAAATAATAAAATGTTAAGTGTGTTTTATATTATTAAGTACAAAACACACTCAACAACAACATACTCAGTGAAATTTCATTATGAAGAGGGTAGAGTATACACAAACCTTATCACTACTTGTGTAGAGGTATAAAGACTGTTTCGGAAAGCCCATCGGTTCAAGTACATCAAATCCAAACAAAGGAAGAAGAAAATAATGATGAAATCATAACTGTTAATAAGATAAGCAATGTAATTAATGGTGGATCCACCATTACTTGCGTAGAGGTACGAATGTTGTTTCTGAAAGACAATCAACTCAAATGCATCAAATCCAAACAAAGGAAGAAGAAAACATAGCACTCAGAGTTCAGTAAATAAAAATAAAAATGTGCATCCAACAAGAGTCAAAACGTGGGGCTAACTCTCCTATTTGATTTAGATGGCTCAAAATTAGTATATCAATATAAATATAGAAAATTTACCCTATATCTATAATGTAATTTGTTGCCGAGGGGGTTAGGGTCCCTACCACCCGCATAAGTCTGTCCTGAGTGTAAAGTCTACAAGAAAGAAACAATAACAACAACAACAATAAAATAGTGTGATAATTGAAACACAATGAACAACACATGACAAGAACTATAAGAGTACGTCTAGTCCTACGACAAATACTAACTAAGCCTAAACCTAAGCACGACAAGACAACACTCTAATCTCCATCCCTAATAACCTTCTACCCTAATACACGACTTTCAATTATTCCTATCTAGAGATTTGTCCTCAATAATACGAAGTTGCACCATATCCTATATGATCACCTCTTCGCAATAATTTTTTCAGCCTACTTTTACCGTTTCGCGTACCCGCTATAAGCAATCTCTCACACCTCCTTATCGGGGCATCAACACACATCGTTTGCACATTACCACTTTCTCTTAGATAACCTCATTCATAATCTTACTGCTCCTAATATGTCCATACATTCATCTCAACATCCTAATTTCTAATACAAAAACACACTCAACCATTATATTTTAAGAAATCGTATGTCAAAAGTAGATACGTAAAAATAAACAAAACAATATTTATGATCAATCTAATCATGTTCAACTTTATCCTTTGCTAGCAATGAGAAAGTCCACTCTTGGTCCCTTTCCCTCGTATTTCAAACAAAATCAATCAAAATCAACAACCTTTTTGGGGTCTATTTGTAACTTTCTAAACTTCAGTACCCAATTATTATTATTCTCTTATTTCCAAATATCACCTCAGCTTTTCACTCTCTATAACTCATCATCATCTCAATCGGATCTCCCTTAGACCCGAATAATTTTCCGACAAAATCTAACCCTAATTCTTCAATGGCCAGCGATTCCAATGAACCTTCCCGTCGCAAACACCATCGATCTTCTCCTTCCGATGAGGATACCGGAGAACCATTGAAACGCCGTAAGCACCGACACCATCATCGTCACCACCGTCACCATCGCCATCATAGTAAGAAGCACCTAGAGAAATCCGATAAGGAAATGGTTAAATCAAAAAGTGAGATTGAGAACGGAGGTAAACCAGGAGAAGAGATTAGGATTGGTACTGTTGTTGGTGTTTCTACTTTAGGGATTGATTATGATATGGAGGAAGGAGAAATCGTTGAGGATGATATTGTGGATACTGCTGCTGTTGGTGAAGCTGATGAGAATACCGTGGCCGAAAAATTGGGGAATGAAGATGATTTGAACATGGTCTGTTCAGATTTCTTTCGATTTTAATTGCTGTATAAATATCGTGTTTATTTATTTGTTCTTCCAGGGCCTGTTTGGTTGCTGTCATGGTTCTTTGAAGATTAAGAATACAATTTAGTTTGGTTTTGAAAAAAAAAGTAATCTTTTTGGTAAGTAGTGAAAAACTTCTGTTTTCAAATGCAACATTTCAACTTTAAGCAACCAAAAAAGGGGCCTTTGTTTAGATTTTTACTATTTTTAGTGTCAAAATATGTTAAATTAATGTTGTTTCAACTGTTTGATTAATAAGTATGTTGCATAAAACAGACATGAGAATTATGTATTCCATACAGAGCTTTGAAGTCCTGATGATTGAGGGCTTTCTTTTTATTTGTAAGAAACTTTCTCGTGACTGTTAAAATTTGAATCTTTTTTTGTCTGCTATAATATTGGAAAATTGTACTTTATCATTTAATTCAGCTCATATTTCTTGTCTAGGAATTGCATGAAGCTCAAGGGCAAGGGCCTGCAGACAATGTGGAAAAAGTTGACAGAGATTCCACTGTTTCAGGACGGCATGATGAGCAAAGGCAAGGTAGAAAAGCTGATAGTTCTAGAGAAAGAAAGTCCAGAGTCAAGCATTCTGCCAATGGTAGTTACATAAATGAATTTCATAAATTGGAGTCTAAACCACAGAAAGAAGATAGTATCGCTGGTGAAGAAAGTACAAAACAAAAGAGCTATCATGAGGATGAAAGTGATTTACAAGATCAAATAATAAAATCCTTAACTCCTGAAAATGTTGGGAAGAGGCATAGATCTGTTAGGGTATCATCTTCACATTATGAGCACCCTGAAGAGAGACATGTTACAAAGTCATCCAAGTCACCTGATCGCTCCAGAGGAAGATCACGATCAAAAAGTGTTCTGGAGGAGTCTTTCCTTGTACCTAAGTCTCGTGAGATAGATGACACATATGAAAAGGAAAGCAGATATAGAAGTAACTTTGATGATGAAAAAATTGGATACAACCGGGACTATCGACATGGAAGCCGAGAGTCTTCAAGGGATAGGGAAAAGGAGCATAATTCTTGTAACAGTAGATCCTCTAGAGACAGGTATTATAACAGGGAGAGTGTTGATAGATTTCGGGAGAGTATGGAGAATGACAGGGATAGAGTAAGAGAGAAAGACAGGGAGCGTGAGTTGGCTAGAGAAAAGCGAAGGGAGAGCGATAAGGAGAGGGAGAGGGAAAGAGAGAAAGCTCGAGATAGGGAAAGGGATAGAGAAAGAGAATATGAGAGGGGGAGAGGGAGAGAGAGGGAAAGGGAGAGGGAAGAGAGAGAAAGGAGGAATAGGGATAGGGAAAGCAGGGGACGTAGTAGGGAGGCAGATAGGGATAGAAATAGTGATAGGTACAGCAGGCAGCAGGATGACAGTCTTGCTTATAATAGACGTAATAGACATTATGAGACTAACATTGAGAGAGAAAGGACAAGTAATCACTTTAAAACTGAGACCACAAAGCAACATGCTGTAGAGACAGAGAGTGAGAGATCTAAAAGGTATTGTTAATTCTAGCTAGTGACTTTTGATATCAGAACCTCTTCATCAGAGGTGTTTCACTTAATATGTGGTTCTTGTTTTTCTCATTTTTGGTGTATCACAGAGATAAAGTTGAGCAGGAGGATTATCAGGAAAAAGTTGTTTTCCAGCTTGCTGAACAGGAAGAAGAAGATGAACTTGATAGAATTAAGGAGGAGAGCAGAAGGCGAAGGCAAGCTATTCTTGAAAAATATAAGATAAAGAACTCACAGAAGGAACAAGTAACTCAATCTGGGGACGTTGGTAATTTCTTTGACTTGAGATTTCTTGATATATTATTTGATTCTGTTTTGCTGTATTTAATATTCAATACCTTTATGCGAATGACAAGTCTTTGGTTGGTATTTTTCTGTTTTTTCATTTTTTTGTTGTTCAACTTGACGGTGGTAAAACACCTTCAGGTTTATCATCTGCGTATTCATGAATATAAGCTGTGAATGTTGTATTTTGGCCAATCAATCTTCCATGCTGCATAGCAGTTTAAGTGCCAAATTTCTGCCTGCTTAATGAGTTTGATTTTGGATTTGCTCTCTTAAATGTGTATGTTATAGATCTTATTATGTTAGTTGGAGTCTGTTGTTTCTCAGGTTTTATGAAGTCTTGCATTGCACTGTATATGATTCTAGAGTTTTGTGCTAAGATATTCTCTATTGATTTT
Organism: Solanum lignicaule; assembly: GCA_029582545.1. NCBI lineage: Eukaryota > Viridiplantae > Streptophyta > Magnoliopsida > Solanales > Solanaceae > Solanum > Solanum lignicaule. Next base: position 14,200 of record JAJOOF010010991.1, read on the forward strand.
TTGCATGTCTGGGTTGAGTTTCTGGGCTCTTATTATGTTTTTCATTTATTGGCATTAGTTGAGATTCACATGGAGCAGTCAACCCAAAAACTGGCAGCCAGACAGAATGTTGTGCAAGAGTCTATTGATGCTAAAAGCAATGGTGAAGATGTCGAGCCAACATTTTCTGTTGGGAAGTCACCTCTGCAGGGTGGTCATATTGGTGATGTGCAGGCTTCTGGAGCTGGCGGACTGGGACAGGGTACTCCAAAGGTGTGTTCACATGCCATTGAGATTTAAATGGGGTTTTCCTTTCTGGTGGACTGGTGGTATTCATTCTGTTTTTTTATCCTTCAACACTATTTTCTGGGAGATCTTAGTTCTTGTCCTTAAAGTTTGTTTTAGAATTAGTTGATGCAGTAATTTGCCTTCTAGGTCTGCCTGTTGCCCAATAATAGTCTTTTTCCTAAATGCTGGCTTTATCTGATGATTGACTTCTGTTTACTACTCTTTGCAGAGTGAGAGGTCAGCTGATATGTTTTGTGACGATATATTTGGAGAATCGCCTGCTGGCATCAGGAAGATGGTCAGTTGCTTTCTTAGAAACATAGTCAGAGATTTTGTGTTTGCTAATTCTTGGATTTAGCTTGTGTTGACTTTTAATGTTAAGAGAGATTGGGCACTAAAAGCATGCATACTGTTGGGTAATCCAATGTAGCACCTGTTATGTTGGCCATCTCATTGTTTATTTATTTTTAATTCAACTAATAGTGAGCAAACCTTTCTTTCCTGCTGAACCAAAAATGACAAACGGTGAACCATTTTGGAAATGATGGCTGTAAAATTCCTCTCACTACATTATGTCTGTTTCTTTTAGATGTTGGAGATTTTGTAATACCATTTAATTTCAGTTTAAAGTGTGATGTCTAGGAATATAATGTATTGTTAGAACCCTGGATTGTATGAGTCCCTATATTTCCTTGCTCCTCGTTGCACAAACGATAACAAAGGAAAACTCCGCTCTAACAAGAGAGAAAAAGAGGATGGGTTTCTTACTTTGTACTTGTACTGAAACTGTGGGAAACATGTTACTCTGCTTATAGGAAGTCCTTTCCTTGTTTATGTAATAAGCACCCGAATTTCATTTTTCTCTGGTTTTATTTGTTGTCTGTCAGGGCAAAGGAGATGGTGTGGCAGTTGAGCGCAGTGGCCTTCATGATAACTGGGATGATCCGGAAGGGTATTATAGTAAGTATTTCATCTCACTTGTTACCAGGATCTTTCATATTTTAGCTTTTACTTCCATGCTAGTGGTAGTGTGCTACTACATCTGATACTTGGCACCATACTCCTTCATTTTTGCTCATGATAGCCTCTCTTTGTTAATTTTTATCCGAAGATGCTTGATAAATTTTGAGTACCCTATGACTCATTTTTTGTTTGCTTCTGTTTAATAACTATAATAGTGCAATATTTATTCAGGTCCAAAAACACAATACATAAGGAAAAAATGTCTTGAAGTTGAGATTTTCTTTTTGCTAGTTGATATTATTTTTCCCATTATCCATCGAGTTTAGAACCTTGCGACTCTGACCCTCGGGGATATCTCGGTTATAAAAAAAGTTGATTTAAGATTGGCAGGAAGTAGTTTCAGAGAAGCTTGTTATGTTGATTAATTTTTGCTATGATGGCTGAAAATCGCTGTCTTAGTTGGTGTCTACTTGTCGGTTTGCAGGTTATCGGTTCGGAGAAATTCTTGATGGCCGTTATGAGATTGTTGCTGCTCATGGTAAAGGAGTCTTTTCTACTGTTGTCCGCGCTAAAGATCTCAAGGCTAGACCTGGTGACCCTGAGGAAGTAGCAATAAAAATGATACGCAATAATGAAACAATGTGAGTAGTTTCTTAGTTTCCCCATTTTGTGCTGCCTTGATAGATCTGGTGGCCTAATTATGTTGTTTTCATCCTTTTCAGGTATAAAGCAGGTATGGAAGAGTTGGTCATACTGAAGAAGCTAGTTGGTGCAGATCCTGAAGACAAGCGCCACTGTGTTCGTTTTATTTCTAGCTTCAAGTACCGGAATCATCTCTGTTTGGTTTTTGAGTCTCTTCATATGAATCTCCGTGAGGTTTTGAAGAAGTTTGGACGTAACATTGGACTCAAACTCACTGCTGTGAGGACGTACGCAAAGCAACTTTTCATTGCTTTGAAGCATTTAAAAAATTGTGGTGTTCTTCATTGTGATATTAAACCCGACAACATGTTGGTAAGTCAACTGTTTGTGTATCTTCTTCTTTCCGTGGGCTAGCTAATTCTCCGACTTCACATCTGCTGAGAGTTTTACTTTGCTTCCCTTAAATTGTATGTATATGTTAACCTTTCTGTATTTGATTATTTAGGTAAATGAAGCAAAAAATGTGCTGAAGCTTTGTGACTTTGGCAATGCTATGTTTGCTGGAAAAAATGAAATTACTCCATACCTCGTGAGCCGTTTTTACCGTGCCCCAGAGATCAGTAAGATCAATTCTTCAATATTTGCTTTTTATATTTTCGGGACTTCCCTTTCTCTTTGTTTCTATTATTTAATGCTCCGACATTGATCCTAAGTACTTTTGTGAATTGTTTGCTTTTGTTTGATTAAGTTTCTGTGTTATGTGATGTTGCAGTTCTTGGCTTGTCGTATGATCATCCGATGGATATATGGTCAGTGGGTTGCTGTTTGTTTGAGCTCTATGCTGGGAAAGTGTTATTTCCAGGTCCAACTAATAATGACATGCTTCGTCTTCATATGGAATTGAAAGGTCCATTTCCAAAAAAGATGCTTAGAAAGGTTCGTCTTAGACATTCTCCATATTACCCTAAGCTAATTTGGAATATTTATGATTTGAAGCTATTAACCTGGTTAAGTAGCTGCTGCGGACAATTCTAGGTGATTGCAGTAGGTGGTGCTGTCTTTGCAGTTTTTGCATCTTTCTTAATAATTGACATGTTATAGTCAGTGTGGAAACAATAATTCTTTCCGTTCTCTTATTTCAGGGTGCATTTACAGAACAACATTTTGACCAAGATCTCAATTTTCTTGCCATCGAAGAGGATCCTGTTACAAAGAAGGTCGTTTCTTGTAGACTTTAGACTGTCTTGTGATTCCCAGATAATCAAACCATTAATAGTCATTAATGATAACCTTGCTATATATTAAATTTTGGTTGCACTTGTTTACTTTTGCAGGCTATAAGGAAGCTGATTGTTAATATCAAGCCAAAAGATATCAGTTCAATAATTTTGGGCTCTCCAGGTGAAGACCCAAAGATGTTGGCTCACTTCAAAGATTTTATGGAGAGAATTTTTGTGTTAGATCCAGAAAAGAGAATGACTGTTTCCCAGGCATTGAGCCACCCATTCATCACGGGCAAGTGAATGACAACAATGATTTTATGACTAGGGACATGCTGTTGCACTAGATACTAGTGTATTATGATCATATGATCTTAGTTTATTTTCAGTTCTCTAATCATTGGGCTTTATATGTCTTTATCTACTATCATGGGTTAAGTGCTTCGGAGATTGGCATGGTTGAAGTTGCAGAGAAGATTGCTGATTTTGGGAGATCTATATCTTGGCAGTTCTTTCAGTGCAATGTTTTCTGTTCTATCGTAAGATAACTTGCCAAAGGCGTTTTTCCCTTCTGTACTAATTCTTGATGGTGACATTATAAAGAGCTTCATACAATTTTAAAATAGCGATCATGTCTCAAGTGGTACTTTGGACTCAAATCTTGAGAGTGGAGAATAACTTGTGCCAAAATAGATATTGACAGAAGCATGGTTATTCATATGTCTCTGTAAATAAACACAATGAATTATCTGTTCACTCTGAATGTAGATTGGGATCTGTCTTTTTATTTTTTTTCTCCCTTTCTGTACTTTTAGTTTTCTTGACTCTTGTCTTCAAATCTCTGATTTAATTGTTTATTTGTGTGGGATTATATAGTTTTCAGGCCTATTTCTTAATTGTGTATCATCTCTCATTTGTTTTACATACTGTTCAGAATCCTCGGGTCCTGGAAAGTCTAATTTACTTTTTCCTTCAGGATATCTACCAGGGCTTTGATGCAAGATTCAGTGATTTAGATGCTTAAAAGGCACCCTGGAGAAGGTACCTTGGTTTGTTTGTTAGGAATTACTGTGACTCCCTTTTAATGTTGTGAATCTACTTGATTCCTTGGACATCAGTGATAATTTGTGTTTTCTTGTTCGTGTCAATTTTTAATTTTTCTCGACAAGTTCTGCTTTCTGAACTTTAATTTGGTCCTGTTTGAATAATTGCACACTTGAGGGTGGTTTGTTAATGAGCCTCCTTAGGTTAGAATAGTAAAACTATCAAGAGCTAAAGGTTCTATATTATTTGGAAATAATTTGGAGTCATTGTTATTTTTTCTATTTCTTAAATTTTTTTCCCAAAAACACTTTCTAATAAGTTGCATTGCATCTGATCCATGGTATGGTCATCCTGGAGCAATGTATGACTGGAGAATGATCAGATGCAGCCTTGAAGTGAGTTGTCAATTTTATTTTCTTGCTGTTTGTTCAATAATAATAATATATTCTACATCCCTTTGAGAAGTGTGGTATTGATGTGGCTTTTTGTCTTGCTAGGGTGTGGTTCCATGCATCTGCAGTTCTAGTAAGTATCCTTGAATTTCATTACGTCTCTGGTGTAATAGGTGGGTATCTTTTGAAAACCTGATATTCTTCTATCAATGTATTACATTCAAAGTTTGGTAGTCCTCCATGGAATTGACCTACATGGAATATAATTCAAATTCTTAACTGGATTTTGCTAATAAAATTGGCCATTGTGGATCAAATCTATCTCAAATTTCAATTGTCCCTTTCCTGAACACTAACTTGCCGTGCCAGATTTTTAGTCATGAAAAAAAACATCTGTCTAGCTTGCATTGGAATTTGACTTTATAGATCCCTCCTCCAAGAAGCATTGCATTTTTTTCTCCAATCTGCACGGTCAAGGAACATTTGACAAGCCTCTCATGTTTATCTTCCTCCACCTTCTTAGGCACCAACATATTGCTCCTCTGCCAAGCCTCTCTGACTCTCTCTATCCATTTTTTGGCCATTAAACTTTGTTTGTCATGACAAGCTCAACTTGTGACTCTACTTTTTTATCCATAGGGTTTGTCCTTCTCGAAGGATTTGAGGTGTGATGTATAGCCACGAGTCTTTAAACCCCTCAATGCTTGACTACCATTTGACTAGTAATCTTTCTTTCTCACGTTAACGAATTCTGCACTCAAGTTTGGTATAATTGTTTTTGGATTATGGTACTTTTCAGGAAATTCAGACTTCAAATAATGTTTAGAGGGGAATAGTCATTTCCTTATAAAGATTCTTCTCAAGTAGAATGTAGCACTAGGGAATTTCTTTTTTGATGAAGGTAGGAATATGGAATTTCTAAATTCAGACGAACACTGTAAAGGGACTATTTTCAAATGTCAAACAAAAACCATATTTTTAATGACGTAGTGTTGCAAATTAGAGCATCACTAAAAACATATGAAAGCTCATAAGGAGTCAAATAGTTAGGCATGCAATTAAACTACTGGCAATCTTGCTGCATTTTGCAAAAGTAATGTGATATCCAAGATGAGGCAAAACAAGTGAGAAATAGCATATACATGTATAAGTTTGTTTATTTTGTTTAATCGGCTTATTTTTCAGAAAATCGAGAACTCAAATGTAAACGGAAATTTTGATTTTTTTGATTTTTGGTCGGTTCATGGTTTATGTTTTTAATATATCAGTTTTTCAATACGGTTCTTCAGTTAACTGGAAAATCAAAGTGAAAGAGGTTTTGGGGTTCTCTATACAGTACTCTTTAGTTTAAAAAGTTCTCTAGCCCAATTACACCCTCCCAAGGCTGAAGCCAGAGCTCTGATGCCAAGCCTAGGCTCTTAGCTTAGTTTATGTAGGGTTCCAAGTCTCTTTTGCTGATGCATTGTCGCCTCACACTCTTACCGTCCCACATTTGTCCTGCATTGGTGCTGTACTGGCCTGCTTTGAGTCCCTTCTCCTCTTTCTTAAGATGTCATAGGTAGATTTTAGTGAATTGACTTGATAAAGTTGAAGTGTATCTTTACTCTTGTTTCTGTACTTCTGAATGTAAGTTAAGTTTACCATAGTTCATTCCTGTTTCTTTAACACCTCCTTTGTTTGAGCGAACTCACCCCATTGTTTGTGGTTTGGTTCTCTTGTTATTTATCTTTGGTGAAGCACTCACATACTTCTATCTGACTTGGATCTCTATTTCTGATGTCTTAAAAGTGTTTCGCATTCCTTCTATGGGTTCTCAATCTGTGTGTGTACACCTTCTACATTTTATTACGTCTTTAGTTAGAATAGCAGCTGTCATTTGAGTTGTTTGTTTTTGGTTCATGTGTATTTGTTGTTCTTCAGAATTCTTTTGCCATTCTAATGAAGCCATTATAAATTTAAAAATATTCAGAATACATTGAATCCTGCATATGTTGATTCAGTTTGATATTACAAATCACTTCTTATTGTATAACAAGTGACATTACCCATCACTAGTCTGGATAAGTAAGAAGTGTAAAGAGCTCAATTTTCCCTTGAACTATGTGAAATGGTCCAACTTTGCCCTCTGTTAAAAGTTGGGAGTCATCTATATCCTCGTCAGTCGCCATTTAGTTTTGGCTCGAAATTTGAACTTCTAACCATAAGGGCAGATTTCGATCTTTTTCTCTATTATATGAGTTAGACTCTAATCATCCGGAGTAGCACAAAAACTTGCCACGTTGCTATGCTGTCAAAAAAATGCAGCTTCCTAACTACCAAATTTGTTTTACACACTCATCACTTATGTATTGTGAAGTAAATTTATAAAAATATATATTTGAAGGGAAGCTTGCTCTGCCATTGTGGGTTCTCTGTTCGGTTTTGTTCTAATCACTTATGCCTTGAAATATTCTCAGCTGCATTTACTGCACCGATCTGTGTTTATATGTGAGATTATAGCTTGAATGTAAGAAGTGGAATGACCCTCTTTATGTGGGATCATAGTGCAACAACACCATTCGTATTTTGTGCTGTCTAAGGATTTAAAAATTTTGTTGCTCAATTACTCTGATCATTCTTTACTAGCTTCTTGATGGTTAGAGCATTCATTTTTAGTAGTGCTACACACTTCATTTCATTGTGTTTTCCGGTTATGGTGGTTAGGGATGAGTGTTGTTTTGGAGCTTGTCGTTGTCATAGATTGTTAAATGATCATATCATGCCTTGATGCACAACTGTGGATTCAATTCAGATTCTAGTTATTGAGATATTGCTTCATGATTTAGCTTATTGCAACTTCTTTTGGAGTTTGGGAAAGTTATCTCTATGTATGTAGTGGTTAGTTAAACCAGTGCTCCAATTGCGCGCTGCACTAATGCTGAAGAATTTCCTGCCTTCATCTGATGTTCTGCTCAACTCTTTCAATATTTTAGTGCATAACAGTTGCCAGATTTTGTAGCCTTGATAGTGCAATTCTCAGCTAAGAAAGCCTACTTACGTCTTCAGAATCGCGACTCATGTCTACTTTGATTCTTCTTCAGCCTAATGATGTGTGTGTTGTTCAGCTCGAAAGATTATGTTTGGGCAGCAGAGCCATTATTGATGTTCACACTTGTTTTATTTCATATAAATTTACGTTTTCTCTTAACTTCCAAGTTTCAGCATCTGATGAAGTCTATCAAAGACAAAAAAGTGAAAAAAAAGAGGCTTGAGGTTGCATTGCTGCGATATATCGCCAACTTTAACGATCGAAGTTGCAAACAGAAAAAAAAATATTGTATGTATATAACACAATTCCTACACATACATATACATGTTATTAATAAATATAATGAGAGTAGTTAATCATATTCACAAGTATGGAGACTAAGCAGTTGAATTTTACTTCAACTTAATGAAATGCATATTTAATTTGTTGAAGTTTCTGTGATTAACTTATTTCATTGTGTGTTTCTCACAACTGACACAAGTAGTGTGAGTCACAAGTTGACAGACCAAAATATTGCAACTCTTGACACAAATTTTGTCTCATAATCATAAACTAAATGAGGTCCCAACTTTGTAAAAGTTGAAATAGTAATAGTTGAAGAAATAATTTGTTGACAAATCAAATATTATTTAATTTTTTAACTAAAAAGGATACCAATTAATATGACACAACTCAATTAGATTCCTACAATAGGTATACTTTGGTTGCATCAAAATTCAATGACGTAGAAAAGTACAAGCTTATGGAAGTTTCATTGTTGTTACATTTTTTTGGGTTACAATGATTGAAAGCTAAAGATTATGAAAGAAAGAAAAAAAAGGTCAAGAATCTATAAATGCAATAACGTAAAGAAAATTATTATTCATTAGAATTTTGCTAAACCAAAAGTAACGTAAAGAAATTATTATTCATTAGAATTTTGCTAAACCAAAAGTAAATTAACACTTTCTGGTTTGAATAAATCATTTGGAGCACACTTGAATTTTCTTTTGATTACTGAAAGTACCATGAAAGTTCCAAATCTATCACCTAATAATAATTTATACCAATTTATTATAGTTAAAATCACAAAAAATGGATGAAGATGTGTATTGATGAATTATGTTTAGTAAAATATATCATATATATTTATTGGGTTGGTATAAACATCGGATCTAGATAAACTTTTTCTAGCTCGTATACTCACAAAAATGCTACTATTACTAGTACGAACAGAGTCCTTTGTAATAATTTACTTGTAAATATTTTAAGTAACATGATAGTGTCAATTTTTTTAATACACTATTAGTCTATCACTGTATAGTTAAATACTTTAAAAATCCAAAATTATTGAACCTTACACTTATAAATTAGATAAAAATAAATCTAATAATAAAATAGATTACTAGTCAATTTATTTTTCATTGTCAAACATATATAAATGGATGTGACGTCCCTGCTAGGTAAATTGTTATTGTTGACGTTGAGAGGTTTAAATTTCTAATTTCAACTTGACTATCTTTTCAGTCTTCATTGACTGTTCAATAATAAAAAAAATAATTTAATTCTTTCATTTTATTTCATACAAATCCGAATTGGATATCCAATTTGCTTCAGTTTGAGATTATTTGAGGGAATAGACTTTAAAAATTTATGATCTTAAATATTTTTAACATACTAAAAATATTTTTTGATATTATAATCTTAATTTGTCATGTTTATTTTTATAAAAATAATAGTGTGTAATTAAAGATAAAATAAGAAGTAAGAAATGATTCAAACGATCACAACGCATGCACACATGTAATACATGCACGTACAGTCGTGTGACAATAAAGCTTTTACTGAAAATCAACTAAAAAAAATAAAGAATTTTACTATAGTTATTTAACGATAATAATATAATTATTACTATATTATATTGAGTGATATATGTAAATATTTGTAACCAAATTTTTTAATAAATATCACAAAAAAATTTAACGATTTTAGTCATGATTACGTAATACACTTAATTATGGTAAACGTCAATTAATGTTGATAAGTTTTCTCTTAACCTGAGATGAAGGATGATTAAACAAATTTTACCATTGTTTCAGAATTTTAGATTGTTTGGGGACTTATAGTTTTTAGTCAAGCTTCTTAAAAATTAACTTATTTTGAAAAGTATTTTTTGAAAAATATATATATATATATATATGTTTGACTAATAAATTTTAGAAATATTTCTAAACGGTAATTAGTATTTGATCAAACTTTTTAATCAACACTTCTAAATGTATTTTTCAAAAAAATGTTTTTGAATTTTTATTTTTTTTAGCTTTGAAAAACAATTACATTCAAAAACACTTATTTTTTTCATAAAAATTCGATCAAAGACCTTACTTTTTTTCTTCTTTTTTTTTTAGCATTTTTACAAATAAAAATAAGCTTGACCAAACAGAATATTAGTCTCAATAAATTTCCTAATGACGTCCAAGGTAGTTTTAATTTTGAAAGGTTCTAGAAACAAAGTGATTATAGCTTCTATAATTAGTAGCTAATCAGCAGTTGTCAATAAGTTTTGAATAATCAGCTTACCTAACACAACCTCTAAAAAGACTATTTTTCTAGCTTTTGTAGCAATTTGATAGGACTTGGGACTTTAGTATAAGTAAAATTTCATTTTCAAATTTACCTTCTCTCTATTTTGATATATTCATCGTTTTCATTATAAGTGTCATTATTCTTTCCAAATTTATTAATTTTTCGAAGTTAAATATGCTCTTAAAATCGTAACAATCGTTTATTTATATTCGATAATTAAATTTTATTCTCAAGTAAAATATTAAATCACTTATAAATCAAATCACTTTCAATCTCTTATTTAACCTCCAACTAATTCAGGTTGCTAAAAATTACCAACATCGTGTCAAATACTCAATATTTTTTATACAATTAATTTAGCTACTACTCAATATTTTCCTAGTAATTAAAGAGTAACGCAAAAAGCTTTCCTCGTTTGAATTTTTGTTATTTATTAATATTAAATTCGTATATAGCTTTTTTCTTTCTTTCTTTATGTTGTGGTAGTGGAATATCTAAGGATATGATACCGTAGAAAAAATTGCTTCTCTCTTAATTAGAGATTTCTTATTCGAGCTTTGAATATTAAAAATTCTCAATATAAAAAGTATTTTCCTCTGAATGAGATTCTATATGACATAAATTTGAATTAGTCAGATTTCAACACGAATAGCGATAAAAAAACCCAAAAAAATGTTGTGGTAGTGGACATGAAACAAAAATGAGAAAAATTTACATAATTGGACCGTTTCAAAGCCGCAAAAAATCACCGAGTTTTTTCTAATACGTACACCTCTTAACCGCGTCTCAAATTCCTATTTTTCCATTTCATACTAAAAAACTTCCTTCCTAAGAAAAATCCCCACACGTTACTTTAACATTATTTTATATATATATATATATAATCGTGATGTCTAGGTCATCTAGTATCTCCTATTAATAGTTATCAAGTAATTATATTCATTAAACTAGGATTGAGTAAGTATTTTATTTTATATATAATTATAATATTCGAATAATTTATTATTATATATATATATATATATATATATTCATGATATTTTAATCATTTAGTAATTTTTCTTTCCATTAAAATTTAAATATAAATTTTAAGGAAACCTAGTAGCTCAGTTGATTGACTGCCTGAACTCTCACCTTGTTGAGAAGGGTTGGATCTGATCACATTATAATCCCTTTCCTTTCGCCTTTCCCTACCCCCAATTTTTTTTTTTTTAAAAAATCTACTTTAAGGTTATTTTAAATGTCCACAAAAAACATTTGCACCATAATATATTTGAGAAATTTCTTATTAACTTCCCCACAACATTCTTTATATTTTCTTATAATTCACCCTTCGTCATTATCAAAAGTTGCAACTGAGCTAGTTTCATTTGATCCTATCTTCTAGTCTCTTCAACAACCACCAACCATTAAAAAAAAAAACTTATTGTGTTCAAGTTTATAAGAGTTTATACTTCTCTTTCTTTTACTTGTTTCTCATTGAGTGAGGAAACAAACAAGTGAAAGGGAAGTAGCCATGGGAAGAAAACTTGATGCTTTACTAGGAAGAAACTTTAAAATTAGTAAATTCAAGGCCACTGCAAATTTAGCCATTTCCAGGGTTACTGTACTCAAGAACCAACGCCAAGCACGGTGCTCGATCGCGCGGTCTGATGTGGTTCAGCTCTTAAACCTTGGTTTCCATGAAAGAGCTCTTCTAAGGGTAACTTATTTATTTCACTATATTAT
>JAJOOF010010992.1:0-24120 GCA_029582545.1 Solanum lignicaule
TAGTTACTATTTAAATAAATAATATATATATATGAAAGTCAAGAGGGGTGAATTAAAATTTCCTTCAGTCGATTTGCTGTAGTGGCCAGTCGACTCACCTGCACGTTAGTAGAGTAGATAAACAGTAATAATAATTAAGATTTAACTGAACTTGGAGTGATTAATTAAGATTTAAATCTTAGCCAAACTGAACTTGGAGTGATTAATTAAGATTTAACTGAATTGTGAAAGTAGTGCCAGAATCCCGTCGGTAACGTTGTACTTTCTTCGTTTTGATTTGCTTTATCTTAGTTACTATTTAAATAAATAATATATATATATGAAAGTCAAGAGGGGTGAATTAAAATTTCCTTCAGTCGATTTGCTGTAGTGGCCAGTCGACTCACCTGCACGTTAGTAGAGTAGATAAACAGTAATAATAATTAAGATTTAACTGAACTTGGAGTGATTAATTAAGATTTAAATCTTAGCCAAACTGAACTTGGAGTGATTAATTAAGATTTAACTGAATTGTGAAAGTAGTGCCAGAATCCCGTCGGTAACGTTGTACTTTCTTCGTTTTGATTTGCTTTATCTTAGTTACTATTTAAATAAATAATATATATATATGAAAGTCAAGAGGGGTGAATTAAAATTTCCTTCAGTCGATTTGCTGTAGTGGCCAGTCGACTCACTTGCACGTTAGTAGAGTAGATAAACAGTAATAATAATATGCAGTAAAGAGAGAGTTTTTATATTAGTTCGAAACACCGATCAGCCTACGTCCAGTCCCCTTGGGTTTCAAGGGTTTCCTTTGGAGCTTTGAAGTGAATTTCGAATGTTACAGGGTTCTGTAAATTGATCATGTCTGATATGCAAATCAGATGTTCTACCTTGACACTTCCTCTACTTGTAAACCTACACTCAGAATCTTTCTTTCTCTTTTCTTTTCAATTGTTTCACTCACGTGATTACAAAGCTTTATGAAAGATAAAAGAAGATTGCACTATAAGCTCAAGTGAAGTTGTGTACTTCACACCTAAGTATGAGGGAGGTATATATATGAATCGACCTGTGCTCTTGTAAGGAAAACCCAAGGGTGTTATGTTTCAATCAAGGATTTGAGGAATCCCTTGATTGAGGTGATTTGTTAATCCATGTCCATATTAGATATGTGCATGGTAAATCACATTACTTCCTTCTTGACTGATATAGCTCGATTCTGTGGTTGGCTGGAAGATTTATCTTGACTCTATGTTATTTTACGAGTCAATTCCCTAAATGGTCACCCAAGTTTAGGGAATTGCTTTGAAATATCATTTATGTTTCATTTAGGACCAAAATATCACTCAACTATCATTATTTTCCTCCAAGTATACTTAACATTTCAAAAGTTTCACTTTCTCCTAGTTGGCATGCCATTGAAGCCTTTTTTTTTAAGAATAGACTTATTTAATTCATCAAACTCATTTAACTAAAATAATGATCTTATTATTTTTCTCAAAAGTATATATTAGTTTATTAAGAAAAAAATTTCATGCTTAAGAATCTTTTATCATAATTAGTGTTTTATTTTTTTATGCTATGAAGAATAGTTTTTTAAAAACTTACTATAATGTCATCAATTTTGAATACTTATAAACACATATATTCAAAAAATATTGATATATAAATCACTCATGAATGTCAACTTACATCAATTAATCATATATTATATAATGGATCAATAATATTAAAGGTCAATTAACTATTAAAAAATAATTAATTGGGTACTTTGAAATCCATACTTACAATATCTTTTCTTGAAAAGAAAATAGAAAGTGAATAATAATTATATTAGAAAATAATTTTGATCTTTATTTGTCAGTATATTAATCTCAGATAATATGTTTATTATTGAATTAAAATAGGCATTTCAATTAATTATTACTTGTATTTCATGAATTTGGGATGACATAAGAATATATATTGGTGTTTAATTGTATGATAAGTTTAAATATAATATAATATAGCAATAAAAGAATAAAAAAAAAATTAAAAAAAGTTAAATAATAATTTTCTCTTTCTTACCAACTTTTTTGTCAACCTTACAAATTTATTTGAATACTTTTATGAAAAAATTGCTTGAAATTTTCAATTAATTTACTTAGGGATTTTGAAAATTACCAAGTAATAATTGCACACAAAGTTTTTTTCATTGAATTTTGTTTGGTAAAAAATATAAAGGAATTAGTTTCTTTTTTTTTTTATAATCTTCATAAAGCTCATGTAATTTATATATTTGTTTTGTAGAGACATAAGTTTGATGAATTAAATAGGTCTATTATTTTTTTAAATGACGATTTAATAACATGACATATCAACTAGAATAGAAGGAGACTTTTGAGATATTTAATATTTATTTTTTTGGATAAAAAATAGTAATAATATTATTCATTTTCAATTTTTTTCAAGAAAAAAATTGTAAGCATGAATTTCAAAATACACAATTAACTTTATTGTAATAGTTAATTGACATTTAATATTATTGATTCATTATAAAATTTATGATTAATTAACGTAAGTTAGTATTCATGAGTGATTTGTATATCGATATTTTTTTTGAATGTATATGTTTATAAGTATTTAAAATTGATGATATTATAGTACATTTTAAAAACCTATTCTTCATAACATAAAAAAATAAAAAGTTTAATTATAATAAAAGAGTCTTAAGTATGAAGATTTATTCTTTAGTATATTTGGATGTCATGCCAACTAGCTAAATGAGTTTAATGAATCAGATTAGTCTATTATTAAAAGAAAAGACTAATGGCATGTCATGCCAACTAGGAGAGAGTGAGACTTTTGAAGTGTCAAGTATATTTGAATGAAAATAGTGATAGTTGAGTAATATTTTGGTCCTAAATGAAACATAAATGATATTTCAAGACAATTTCCTAAACTTGGGTGACTATTTAGGGAATTGACTCGTTATTTTACCCTTTTAACTTTAATACATTTTAATTAAAAAATAGAAAAAAGATCAATTTATTTTTAAATTTAAAAAATATTATAAATTTTTTAAATTTCTGACCAAATTTTATGGTCATTTAGCATTATCATTAAAAATAACCCCTCACCTGCCAAGTCGTACCTCCTGCCACCATAACAACAATAAATATATCACATTTTTAGAAGTAGAATATTTTGAGGTATGCGTGGGCATATCGTGTGTTAGTCTGTGATGGAAAAGTGGGTGCAGAACTCGAAATGTCTTTGATTTCATATTTGGGTCTACGTGGACAGAGTACGTATGACCCAATTTGCGGGTTCTTTATAAGAGAAAAAAGATGTAACACTTTATCACTCTCAACTCTCAACTATTGTATCAAACTTTGCTTCCTTAATGGCGTATGCTAGAAGTCGAACAAGTTATGCCCATGGACATATAAGCATTACAATTGATAACTATTTTCTTCGCCAAGAGCTACACATATTCATTCCCCCTTCTCCTTCTCCTTCTCCTTCTCAACGCAGAGACATACTCACCTGTTTCATTTTCCCAGCTATGGTTGAACTTCTTCAACTCATGTATCAAGCAACTAATATGTCGCCGTTCGAAATCCACCCTATAAAAATGTATTTGGCCGTCGTGAGTTTCCTCATTTACTGGTTTGCCTACGATGCTCAGATCAAATACATTTCAACAACTTCAAATCACTCAAACTATGCTAAAATGGTTGGGTCTGTATTTGGTCCTCTCGCATTGGCATCTTACTCCTCTCTTCTTTGCCCTCCATTTTCCTTCATTTTCTACTTACTCTGTTTCTTTTACTCTGCAACTCGGTTGCTAAACAGAACACTTCTCAAAGCACAATTATATCGCCTTTATCATAAATTCATGAATAATTATTTAAATAAACCAGCATCAACCATAACATTTCCAGTGTAATTTCACATACGAAATTGGAGAAAAAGGTGTTGTATGTGGAGAGACTGTTAAGTCATACTTGCTCAATTAAGTCGAGTTTGTTGTCTTTCAGTGCAAGTTAAACTCATACAATCAAGTTCTGTTAATTAGAAGGAGATTCACAGACATGATCTCAGAAGACCAAATTCAACACTTATTCCTATGGGAGAAATATTAACTGTTCAAGTCCAAGTCGCACTAAAAGTTTGAGTTGAAGTAAGAAAGATCTTCTGGTCTATGAATAGAGCTTTATCAAGCAAGAGAGGGTTCTCATTGAAGATATTGTAGTTTATTAGTTTAGTGAATTATGTTTTGTAAGTTAGGTGTTCTTTCTGTAGGTGCAACATTGGGAAAACATAAACCTTAGGGGTTTGTGTTGAAGTTTTGAATTAGTTTCTAGGATTACAAGAGTTAGTTGTAATCTATTTGTAATTTGAAGTTCTGAGTTAATAGAGATTGAAGTTAAAATACTGCTGGAGCATTGATTTACAAGTTTTATTATCGTTCCTTTTCTGAATTATGAGGACCCTATTTATAGTTTTAAAATAGAGGAGTTCCTTAAATTTTTTGTTGAGTCATACATTGATTTTTTATGATACATTTTTTTTACTCTATTGTTTACTGATAAATTGTCTGTAAATAATTCACCAATTTGACTAAATTAAGAATTTATTTTAGGAAATTATGCTCACACTATTTATTAGACAATAAAACTATACATGAGCTATTTGTCAGGCGGTAAAAATATATACACCAAACACAATTTTTTTAACCATAACAAAGTTGAGAGGATAAAAACCCCTTTGCCCTTAAAAATATAAGAGGGACTTTGTAATGACCTGAACCGTCGTTATTTAGGAGGAACAAAAATCCGGGAAAATTCTGAGCCATCCTCCCGCCCGAGCGGGCTAGATGTCGCCAGAGCGGCGGCGCCACAGCGGGGTAAGTTGGCGCCAAAGCGAGATAAGCGAGACAGAACGTAAATTACGAGAAATCTGATTATCTCCATCTTCCTAAAATACCTAATTAAGTCGTAAAACACCCTAGAAACCTCAGAAAAAGCTGCTCTAAGCTTGGGAAGGAAGGAGAAGGAGATTTCTAGCATGAGGATGGTGAGATCTTGCGAATTCTTGGCCAAATTCACCGTCACGAAGCCCGGAAAATCGGAAGCGAAGTCAAAAACTCCATGCAACTGCTTGGCGCCCATGTAGGCTAGGTTTTATGAATTGAGTAGTTATAAATCTGTGATTACTACGTAATATATGGAAATCAATGGTAGGGTTGTTTGTAGACCTTCATGCACCAAGTAAATTCCATGAGTAATCCCTAGAAATCAAAGTATGTGGGTGTATGCCTTGAAAAGAGGATTTATGATGAATTGTGACTAAACCATAGAAAGAAGTACTTAGATGATAAACTAGGGCTAAGTATGGTCAAATTGATGTTTGTATATGAATGTTGCATTGTTAATCACACTTGTTGTAATTGAGATGGGTAAACTATGATTGGCATGAAATCATGACTTAAATGTATGATCTTGAAGACTTGTGATTCAGATTGTGATGTGTTGAATGGATCGGTTGCCACGTTCCGGCATAACTATTGGATCGGTTGCCACTTTCAGGCATAACTATGGGATCGGTTGCCACGTTTCGGCATAACTAACTTGGATCGGTTACCACGTTCCGGCATAATTAACTGTTTGGGTTTGGGTTCTATGAGAGGACCAATGATGTGATATAAAATGTGAAGTTGTTCGATTGTTCGTAAATATTGATGATATTGTATATGTTGATATGCGCATGTGAGTTTATGTTGTATTGAATTGCTTATGTTGCACTTAGTGGGCACGTGTATGATGGGTGATATTTGATTGTTCGTCGTAATGAGCGAACCTGTTGAGTATAGTGGAAGGGAAGAGTGTTCAAGAGGAGAGTAATAGATAGTAAGGGTTGTTCGTGGGTTGTAATGGCGAGGAGTAGAGGTAGCGTGTGTGATTCATAGGCCTAAGTGGATTTCACCTTGGGGAAACAGTTTGGGTTTAGTGGGAAGAAAGATGGGTTTAATGTGCTATGTGACCATGGTTGGTTAGTGTGACAAGGAAGTAGGGGAATGACGTGAACGGTTAGTTGAAGTGTTGGTGGTTGTATTTGGGGGATTACTCTATGTGTTAGAATGGTTAGACTATGATCAAGTATCTGGTAGGTAGGTTGATTGAGAGGGATGATAGTAGGCAGAATACTAGTGTATTTTAGAGGTATTTCAAGAGAGGGTAAAGGTGGAGAAGCGAGTGGTTTATTTCATGATCTTACTAGTTGGTTTCTTGTGTTATGTGGTGGGCATCGAGTTGACCGATGATGCTTACCAGTACGCGTGTTTTGTACTGATAGTACTATTGCTATGTCTTTGACATAGTGTGGATGCATGTTGGTGATGTTTCATTAGCTGAGGACAAAGAAATTCTCCAACAACTTTTATTCTTCCTTCCGTATGGTGGGAGCTGTGTCTTTTATTTATCTTGTCCAATTGTACTCTTAGTAACTTTTGTACATGTTTAGACTAAATCTTTGGGAGTTGTTAAATTACTTTACAAGTTTTAACTAAAAGTGTGTCTAAGGATATTATTTTAAAAAATTCATATTATTATATTTATCTCTGTTTTCTTTAAATTTTTCACATGTTTAACTGATATGAGGGTTCTCCTACTTAGGTGTTAGAGTGGGTG
This sequence comes from Solanum lignicaule, assembly GCA_029582545.1. NCBI lineage: Eukaryota > Viridiplantae > Streptophyta > Magnoliopsida > Solanales > Solanaceae > Solanum > Solanum lignicaule. The sequence continues at coordinate 6,657 of JAJOOF010010992.1, forward strand.
CCAACACGGCCCGATGGGTTGGGTCGGGACAGACTTTCATGAACAACCACTATAATAAACTTAATTATACTCCATAGTTATAGTTTGCGTACTTACAGACTCTAGCTATAGTTTAAGCTGTCTCGTTTGTATAATTTGCGGATTTGTATGATTCACAAGTTTGTATAATTCGCGGGTACATTTGTATAATTTAATTATTTTTGTATAACTTGAAATAATAAATTTATACAATTACAAACATCAAAAGTGTAATAGTTATAAAAATTTTGAATTATACAAAAGTTACACAAATTATATTATACAATTATACAAACGTGCGAATTATACAAAACTAAAAAGTTGAGCAACATAACTATAGCTAAAAGTAGATCGTGAATTGTAATAATTAAGATAAACTATAACTATATTAAGTGATTAACTAATATATGTTTACTTATGTGCGTAATTTTCCCAAAATAGAATAAAAAGTTACTACTTATCTAAAAGCAACAAACCCCTTTTTTTGTACCATATATTTACGTCAAGGTTGTGGGGCCCTTTTTTTAGTGAAGTTACAGAAATAGCGGATGAAAGTAAGAGAGAAAATGACATAAATAGTCACTTACCTATAGGAGTAGGTCTAAAATAATTCTATAACTATACATTTAACGGATTTAGCCTTTTAACTATTCAAAAACTTATCATATATTCTGAACACAATAAACTATGGTAGGGGTGTCAAATGGGCGGGTTGGGTTGAATTTGGAGATATTGAAATGGGTTGAAATAGAAATTAAGTTGGGTCCTAACGCGCTTAAGTTTACTTTGAGCTCAAATGGGCTTAAAACGGGTTGGGTCTTGGACGGCCCAATTCGAACCGCTTAATCTCAATACTTTTAATATATTTGTATTTAAGTTTTATAACCACAATTTGAATTTTAATTCATAAAAAAATTGAAAAAGAAGTTACAAACGGATAGATAAATCCTAAAAGATATAAAATAGATAGTAATTCATACATTCAATATAGGAACATACATTACATCAATGCAAATAAATAGTCTTAAAATGAGTTGAAATTGGAGATTAGATTGGGCTCAATTGATGGTTCTCTTAAAATGGGCTAATGCTTGAATGAGTTGAGATTGAATTAAATTCATATCTTGAGCTCAACTCTTAAAATTTTGGGCGAATTAGATGGGTTACCAATAATTGGGCTCATTTTTAACACCTCTAAACTACCGTATGGATATTTTTTTATTTTTGGTAAATTTTGGACCAGAGGTCCATTTTATTAATAAAGGCAGATCACGACAAGCCCATTAAAACAAAAACAACCAAATAAGGAAATAAAATAAAACAGGAGGTTGGTCCAAAATTGGGGAAATGATCAAAATGGTCCTCAATGTATGGGCTTTGATTCCATTTGGTCCTTAATATATGAATTTGATGGAAATGATCATTTATATATCATAAATTGTGATCAATTTGGTCCTTAATCCTAAAATTAATATATATATTTTTTTACCATCAAAATACACGGAATATGTAATAGATGCGCTCTTTCAAGACTTTCCTTCCCCTGTTTCCAAAAATCGCTACACGTGGAGCGATTTCTCATTATTTTTTTAAGTAGTCCTCGCCTCGGGAATTTTTAATAAATTTTTTTAAGAAAATGGCTGCTATAGCAGCTATTTCTATTTTTTAAACGCTGCTGGGGCAGCGTTGTTAAAAAAAATTCACAGTAGCGATTTTAAAGAAAAAAGAAAAAAAAAATGGACCGGCAGCGATTTTTATGTTTTTTAAAGGAGTAACGGCGTCAATTTTGTCAAAAGAAAATCGCTCCGTCAGGAGCGATTTTGCCCTTTTGGTTAAAAAAAATTTGATGTGCCCTTTTGGAACTTTTGGAAACAGGGGAAGAAAAGTCTTGAACGAGCGCATCTTTCACATATTCCGTGTATTTTGACGGCAAAAAAAAGAAGAAATATATTAATTTTAGGGTTAAGGATCAAATTGATCACAATTTATAATACATAAAGGACCATTTCCATCAAGTTCATATATTAAGGACCAAATGGAATCAAACCGGACCATTTTGATCATTTTCTCGTCCAAAATTGACCAAACCTCAGGTGTTAAAAGCAATCCCCTAGACGCGAGCGTCCTCTTTCTTCACTTCTGGGTTATCCACAATCTACACATTGAAGAGGATCTCTTTTCTTTGATCAGATATCAAATGTCGGTCTATCTTCCGCTGGGGGTTGTGGGTTTGTAAACGAACTTGGTGAGGGTCAGAATCTTGTGCCTCTGTAGATTCACGTAAGTCTGCTTCAACTATTCCTTTCCTTGCACCATGTTTCACTTCTAACTCTATTTTCCTTTGTAGCTGAAGCCAGGATGTAGGCATCCATGATGGTCCCATGTTTCTAAGTTTCATTCTATTAGCTGTGCACAACGAATTCCATGTCTATCTGCTAGTTAATTGTTTTCGCTTAGCTATTTTGCCCCTGCTTGAACACAAATGATTCTGTAAATGTAATAGCTATGTGACTCCGTGGTCCCTCCTTTGATTTTCATGTTAATTTCTGCTGCTATTTGTGATTTTCCTTGTTCTTATTCTGATTGCTGGTATTTGTTGCTTGTCCATGTTTAAGATCTTTCTTGCTTTACTAGGTAGATCTTGAAATCTGTGATACTGATGTCTGTCTTCTTGGTTAATAACTATGTTTGTGATGCAATCAGCTAATTGATTAGCTTCTCTGAATATATGCACTATCTGTATTTGAATTGTAGCCATAATCACATGTATCTCCTCTATCTTTTCAATTAAACTCCAAGGTACCCTTCATTCTCGTTGAATCATGTTCTTGAGACTTAGCGAGTCAGTCTCTCTAAAATGACCTTTGTGATCCCACACCTCTTGCAGTAGCTTAGTGCTTTCCAAATTGCTGTGATTTCTGCTTCCATGTTTGTGGTGTGGTCTATGCTTTGTGCTTCTGCGTATACTAGATCTCCTTGGTTTCCTCTGATACAAAATCCATAAGAGCTCTCTTCTGGGTTGCCTTTGCTAGCTCCATCTGTATTGCACTTTACCCAACCTTCCTCTGCGTAGACCACTTTACTATGTGATAGTAAAGATTTGGTTTATACTGTTGAAGTAAATCAAACATCCCCGACCAATGGTAAGGAATAGCTCGTAATCATGGATATTTGGCTCTTATCAACATATGTATTGTCGATTGACATTGCGTGTACATTTTATCGTAAGAGACTTCCTTGTCATGTCTCTTTGCATTCCTCCTCTTCCAAAGTTCCCACATAATTATTGCAGGTAGTGTCTTCATTATGTGTTGCACTTTAGGATTTGCTTTGTATTCCACCATTGCATAATCACATGCTGTAATTGTTGTCCTTCTATGGTTATACCTGCACAAGAAGCAAACTGCCTCCATAGTCGTTGAGCTATGAGAGCTGTTAGTAATAAATGTGTCATGGTTTTCATTTCCCCTTTGTCGCAGCAATAACATTTTGAGACTGTCCATCTTCATCTTCTTTAAATTATCATCCGTGGCAATTCTTTTCTTCCAGACTCTCCAAAAGAAGAACGATATTTTAAAAGACAATCTTTTGATCCACATACAACACCTCCACTCCATCGGTTGCCTCCTCTGCCTCAAGATATGGTATGCAGACTTAACCGTGAAAATCCCAGTTGAGTTTCCCATCCACCATGCTTTGTCGTTTGTTTCATCAATGAGGGGCTTGATATTCTCCATGATATGTTCTACCATCTCCTCTGAAATGCACTCCTTCAACTTATCTATCCTCCAATTGCCATTTGCAATGAACTCTCTTACTTTTATCTCCTCCTCCCTGGCAGTGAGCCTTCTGTATAAAACACTGCTCCTTGTTTGGTCCAGTTGTCAAACCAGAAGCTGGAATTTCCAGCTTTTACTTGCTACCAAATCTCGTGTTCCACTTCTTCTCTTATGGCCACCATCTTCCTCCATACATGTGAAGAGCCCACGCTTTTAGCTAACACAGGATGGAACTTTTTACAATACTTATTTCCCATGTAAGTACTCCATAGAGACGAGGTTGAAACTCTAAAATTCCATCAAAGTTTTGCAAATAATGCATCATTTACAGTATTGAGGGACCTGAACCCCAACCCTCCTTCTTGCTTAGGCAGACACATGTCGTCCCATGTTACCCAATGTCTACCTTTTGTGCTTCCCCAAAAGAATTTTGCAAAACATTGGTGAATTTGGTTAATAACACTCTTATGAGGATTAATAGCAGACAATAAGTACACCGGAAGTGATTGAAGAACATGATTAAAGTGTATTTGCCTCCAAATGAAAGGAATTTGTTTTGCCATGACAGAACTCTTCTAGCAATCTTTCTAATCAGCTCTTCAAAATAATTCTTCAGCTTCCTGCCATAAAAAATTGGGCACCCAAGATAGGTAAAAGAGCAGTTTCCTTGCCTGATCCCTGTTAGTCTTCTCAACCTTATTGCTACTATCAAAGGTGTTTTATCATGGAGATAGAAGGAACTTTTTGATTTATTAATCAGCTGACCCGAAACTGTCTCGTACTCTCTTAGATTTGTATATTTAAGACTATTCAATTGTAAACGTGATATAAATTGTAATTATCCTATATAATACTGATCATGATATATCAGATATGCCATTTAAGTACTAACTAATAGCTAATACAAATTTAAGTTTAGCATATATGTGTTTCGATATATTATATATTTTAGTACATTGCATTAATACAAAGTTTCTTTAAAAATAGTATATATTGAACATGATATATTACATGTTAGATATTTTAATAGTATATTTTTATCAGAATGAAGATGTTATATGGAGTACCTGATTGTTTTGAATATTCCTCATATTTAGTTGACTTAATTGAAAAATTATAAAAAGTATCAGATTTAATATTCTTATTTATAGGTAGGTAAGTTGTCATATCCAAAGAGTTTCTTCTTTATAGGGTACGGTATATATTATAGATTATGCAATTTAATTAATAATTATAGATTATAAATTTTGTCTCATTTTCTAGTATTCATGCAACTTTCCCCTATTCAATTTCATAATCAGAACAAGTAGTATTTTGTGAGTTGGCTTGTAATATCTGGGAAAACCATTCAAATGATGGATTGGGCTAACGAAAATTATAGCCCACATGAGTTGGGCAAGTCTATCGATTACTCCAACTCAAAGGAACATTTTATGATTTTATGCATTATTTGTTAAATGGTGATGGTATATATAAATAAATTTATTATTCATCAATAAAATTTATATTATTGTTTTATAAATTATTCTCTATAACATGTATTAAACCTATATTATAAGTGTTTAGTGAAAAAAAGTATTACTACTATAAAGGGTAAGTATTTTCTTAATATAGCATATCTATATAAGTTTTCTTTTTTATCATCTAGGATATATTCGTTCTATATAGCGAAGCTGAGGTATATATTTTTCCCTTCCCAAAAGAAAATAATGATTGTCTTTTCATGTGCCACGTCCTCATATAAAAATGAAAAAGTGTCTCCAAGTCTATATAAACATGCAAATATACATATATTGATAAACAAAATAGAAAATGTTTGTTTAATTCTAAGTAGGGGCGGTAATTGGGCGGGTTGAGTCATAATGGCTTAAGATATCAGTCGGGTCAAGATTTAGCTCAATTCAAACTTGTTTGGGTCAAAATGAGTTAAGTAATGGGTTATATAATGAGTCAATAGACCCAACCCAATTCAATACTAAGTTTAATTGTTTTATTTGTTCTTTTAAAATATTTTAGTACCAAATAAAATTATATATTTATTTATTATGATTATATATATATAACATATTAAATTGAAAGAAAAAAAATTAAAAAATATTTTGACATAATTTCTCATGAGCCAATTCAGGTTACATATCAATCCAATTTTTAATTGGTTGAAAGAAGTTGAATTGAAATGGATTGAGCTAATGAATGGATGGGTCAATAACCTGCCCAAACTTAAACGTGTTGGACGGTTTATATTTGATTTTATCACCCCTAATTCTAAGTACCATCTCATGCAATTTTTTTAAGGGAAAATTTCATATATGGCAAACGGATTTATGAAATAACATTTCAATGGGTATAGTTTAGTTTGTTAAGTAGCATTAAATTTGTATAAACGTTTTTTTTTTGTGTTTTTAATTTATACAATATTTTACTTTTTCAGTGAATGGTAACAGTAGCGCTAAATACGGTAACAAAAGTTTTCATAATCCCATGATTTAAGCTAAATGTTCAAAATCAAATATTTTCCCATAAAAAAAATTCTATATCGACAGAAAGACAATACCAATTTGTTTCCTCGCGCGACTGGAGCATAAGATTAATCAATTTTTTGGTATATTCAACGACAGGTAAGGTTTCATTGAAGGAAACTTCATGTTTTGAACTGCAATATAGTATATAGCGTAAATATTGAAATTTTGAAACGATTTCTACTAGTATGTCGATTGTGATGGTATAAAAAAAGAATTATCAAATTTCCCTTGTTTATACAAATATTAGATAAATCGTATTAAACACCCAGACGTCAATCACACTATTTGTATATATGAATTGATTGTTTGTTATCAATTGTATATATGACCATCGTAATATGAAAATTGTATATATGACAGTCGTGCTTATTTCAGAAAAAGAGTGTGATGTATTTTTTTCAATTTTTTGGTGTAGTCTGTTTGTATATATGATTCTATAATGTTTGTATATTTTATCATGATCATTTTTTTTTGTATATATCTATAAAATTGTATAAGTTACTATAATTTTGTATATGTATTATATTTGTATATGTGCATATGTAAAGTCGTGTTATTTTATTTTATTATTAATGACTAAACTGATTGTATAAAATTCATTTGTCAATTGTATATATGGTAATCGTGAATGATTCGATAAAAAGATGGTGTTGAAATCTGTTTGTACACAAAAGTTGTGTACTGTCTATATACAAAAGGGTGTGATGTAGTCGGTTTGTATATATAACGCTTTAATGTTTGTATATAATACCATGTTCATATCTTGTATTATATCAATGAATTGTATATTTTCCCTTTTTTTTTTATTGTATATGATCATATGTGAATGGGTGTAATTTAAGTTGTTTTTGCGTAATGATAAAGTTGTTTGTAAATTCTACATAAAATGTCTTCGTTAGCTATTTTGGTTATGCATTCTGGAAAATGGGATGAAAAAAATTGTTACGTTGATTATACTATAAAGGGTATAGTGTTTAAGGAACAAGCATCGTTTCTTGAGTTTTATACAACAATTGCGACACATATTGGGGTTGATGTGAATAAAAAGATATTGAAGATTGAGTATAAGCTTGAAGAAAGCAATAACATTGCATGTGGTGAGACTTTTTTGGTTCATGTTTGCACATAAATCTAACTCCCTATACAAAAATAAAGATAATCAATATTTCAATAAAGTGCTATATATAATTACAGTATTTTATACAAGACTAAAAATTTGTATAAATAAACTGTATTTGTGTTTGTTATTCCTTTGTATAAAAAATATACAACTGTCTCAATCCAATTTGTATATAACTCTTATTATACAACTAACATTATACATAACTTCAAAAAATTGTATATAACTAATAGAATATACAAATTACATTATACAATTGTGATTTAGGCATGAAATTGTACTTATAATTCAAGTAACTTTTGTATAACTAACCAAATATTCAAATAAGTAATTCAAGTAACTTTTGTATAACTAACCAAATATACAAACAGAAGTTTATTTGCACATAAGTAACGATATATATATATATCTAGAATTTTGTTTTAAGCCAATACCCGATGTCCTTCAGGTTTGTCCAGATCTGATGTCACGACCCAGACCGTCGTGATTAGAACCCATGCTAACCCTCCGGTGGGAGAACCATTACTACAATCCAAACTAATAAATTTTATGAAAACTAAGGCATTTCAAGATACAGAAGCAGGTTTAAATGACTAAAAAAAATGGAGTCCCCATAAAATCCAAGGTTTTAACAAACAACTAACCAAACTAATGCGAAAATTCAACCCCTAGAACCTGAAAGTCAATGTACCAAAACTCTAACAAGATTCATAAGTCTAAACAAGAAAATCATCTAAAGAACTAGTCTAAGTCTGAATAGGATGGACTAAACAAAAAGAGAACTCAAGGCAGCCCGGAAGAACTGGCTCATCCTTCAATTTGAATCAACGATCATTGATCTTCTAATTGAGGTCTGTCAATAGCCGCCGGAAGATGCCTTGTACTCAACAAAAATAAGAGTTCTGTCAATAGCCACCGGAAGATGCCCTGTACTTAACAAAAATAAAAGCAAGTGCAGTATCAGTACACAACCACCGTGTACTGGTAGGATCACGCGGCTATCCCACTAAGTATAACATAAACAAGTTAATACAACATTATAAAACAAGCATATACCGAACATATACAAAATTAGTCATCTTTTCAGAATCAAGGTAGCATCCCACATTCTCAATAATACACATTGGTTATCAATTTAGAGCAACATATAGTCTTCCAATATCAATCATCATTAGATATTAACGTAATCATCACAAGTAGATACACAACACAATTCAATGGTCCTCTCACGGAACCCAATTCAATGGTCCTCTCATGGAACCCACACCCAAATTGTTAGCATATCGAAACGTGGTAACCGATCCAATGTTTATGCCAAAACGTGGCAACCGATCCCATATTTATGCCGAAACGTGGCAACCGATCCCAGTTAGTTATGCCGAAACGTGGCGACCGATCCAGTTAGTTATGTCAGAACGTGGCAACTGATCTGTTCAACAAACCACAATCACAATCACAAGTATATTCTCAATAATCATACAATCAAGAAGTGATTCATGGCATACATTTATTCGTTCATACTAATACAATTAGTGTGATCAACAATGCAACATTCGCATACATATATGCATCATAATGAAGCAAGAACAAGCATATATCACACAATCATGAAATCACAACCATCACCTACCTCGAATCCAAGCTTGAATCCCCTAAGGCACTTGAATCTTCCCTTTTCGGATTCTTCCTGCTTGTTCGTGATCTAAAAACATACAATTAACTCAAGGATCAATAAACGAGGCCTAATTACCCAGATTATAATCAACATTATCAACCCTAGGCCAACCCAAGATCCCATACCCAAATTAGAGCTTTTTCCACCATTAACTTCATATCAAAACCTTTCCTCAATGATAATTACCCAAAAAACTACGTTCTACGGATTGAAAAATGGATTCGGGGAGTTAAAACCTTACCTTTAACCTCAAGAATGGTGAAAACGATCAAGAACTCGTCTGGGGTCATTCCTTAGCGCTCAAAGTCGGAAAAGTGTAGAATAAAGACGTTTTGGGGTTTATTTATGACCTTGAGTCGCGTCTGGCCCGCCACAACAACACTCACCCAGCTACAGCGACCCCGCTCTGGTGGCAGAAATCCCGCCCCAACGGCTTGCACGGAACTAATGAGCTATTTTAATAATTCCAAGACCCCCATTTCATAACACACCTTTAACCAATGACGCTAAGAAAATATTGTTCACGCTAAGATCGATTCTGGGAGTTCTACTCATCCGAATTCAATTATGTAAAGTCATACAGATTCCTTAACGACTTATCTAACCACTCATGTAATATAAATCATAAATAAGTCACCCGATTGTTACCAAATTTCCCTACACCTTAATGACTCTGATTTCATCTAAATCTGGACTAGGTTAGAAAATCCCAAGCTACTACCAAAAAGTTTTCTAACTCAAATTATTTCTCCATTGGCTTTTTCCTAACGACAGAATCAGGTCGTTACATCTGATGAAGCGGATTCAATGTCCTCTGAATCACTTTTTACGGCCTTTCTCTTACTTCCTCCTTCAACAATTTTAATGTCGCTAGCCTTCGCAATGTTGATGACTTTCTGAATTTCGATTGGGTCATTTTTTTTCTTAGATCTCATCAATTCTTCAGTAGATTTTTCAACTTGAACTTGTTTAGCTTTTGCCACAGACCCTGCATTGACCCCAAAATCCTGAATTAATCCGATTGAAAACGACAGTGGATTGTCAACAACTTTGACATGCAATGGCGTACTTCTAGTAATCCTCACAGATGGAAAGGAATCATCCATACTACTATTAATCTGATAAGAAGAACAAATTTTTTAGAAAAAAATTATCAAAAAACTAACAAACAATACATATACAATTGTTGAAAACGGAAAAAATAGATTCACCCATGATTTTGGCGGTTACCTGCGAAAAGTGGAAACACGATTGGAGGGAAAATGAAATTTTCTCAATTCGAAATCAACTTAGAAGTGGAAGAGTGATTTTAGGAGAAAGATATGGAATGAGGATAGGAGAGATAAAAAAAAAATTGTATAAATTTTTATACAAAAGCAACTGAATCTCTTTGTTGATTCGGTATACAAAGAGATGGTGGGTCCCATTAATTATGGAAAAAATTTGAAACTATATTTACTGACAGTAAATAAATCAAACTATACCCTTAATAACTAATAACTAAGGATGTTTGTCATCTCATGTAATTTTCCCTTTTTTTAAAAAGAGTCATGACCCGAAAAAGTCATATGGGATTTTAGCACATTTAATCAAATTTTATATGTTATTATAATATAAATAATTAATTATTATTCTGATGGATGAATATAGTATAAAATTCCCTCGATTCCTAGAGTTATGTAAATGGATGAATAATCTCCCATGGGTAATTCACTTTCACATATTGCATCACTATAAAAATCTATTATCTTCATATTGCATCTTTCTCAAGTTATTTCCACAATAATGTGAATTAATTGGCACCTAGACTGAGACTCAAAGGAGTAGTGCTCTAGAAAAGGTTTTATCACTACTGATGATTCACTAGAAAAATAAATCAAAGTAAAAGAAGTTGTGTTAAAAATAATTACTCCACTTAATACTCTTATTATAATGCTTTCAAATAAAATCGAGTAAAATGTACATTGAATATTATAATCACTTCATCTCTTAAGGATTTGAATGATGTAAGCACTACTTGCAGTGAGACTAAGAAAGTCAAATTATAAAAAAACAAAAACAGGAAGGGTCGATGAAAAAAGGCAAGATAATAGAACAACGTTGACATTATGTGAAACACGGTTCATACGAGTTTACAGTTAACTATATATTTATTAAAATATGCGCTAACATATTCGTCGCCCAAAACAAATATCTCTTCACCATACTCTTCCTCCTTCAGTTGTGTGAGCTACGTAATAATTAATTCAAAATTTCAATGACGGATGCTGTTGGAAGTACAATAACATCAGTTTCTCGCAAGTACAGTCTGCACCACAACAATAATGGGCAATTCAACATCAACATAACAAACTATTATTTTCAAGAGGAGCCACACTACCACAGTTTCTTTCTACCTCCTCCTCCTCCTCCTCCTTCTCCTTCTCCTTCTCCTCATCGCCCAAACGTACTAGTTGCTTATATTTTACCCGCGATGGTTGAGCTTATACAGCTCATGTGCCAAACAGGCAAGGATGAATCACCGTTTAAACTCCATCCCCAAAAGATGAATTTGGCTATCGCGAGTTTCCTAATTTACTGTTTCTCCTACGATGCTCAGTTGAGAATAATTCCTTCTTCAAACCATCGTCATCGTTGTTCAAACTACGTTAAAATAGTCCAAATTGTAGGGTCTATATTTGGGCCACTGACATTGGCATCTTACTCATCAGTCCTTTTCCCTTCACTCGTCCCCTTTCTCTACTCGGTGTCTATCTTGTATTCTGCTTTTCTTTTGCTTTATACCACACGATTCACCAAATTATTGAAATGGTTTTATCGTAAATTCATCTCAGGCAGACCCACACTTATACTTCCTTTTTAAATCTTACTCATCACTCATCAGTCCTTTTCTTCTAGGAAAAGGCAGAAAGTGACAGAAACCCGTGAAAGTGAAATTCGTCAACCAACTGAAATACTAAGATCTCCGTATTTTTCTCACAACTCTGCAATTCAATTGGTTAATGGGACACTCAACCGGATGATTGAGCAATAGTTCTTCATTTTTTTATATATTTTTTTCTAGTTCTCTATAGCACGGTGGTGCAAGAATGTATCAGAACCCGATCTTCTTCATTGAAAAATTATATTGTGTTGTTTAATTATTCTTTTTGGATATAAAAGTAATGTTGAATATTCTTGGCTCTTCAGAAATTTAGTTTTTATTATAATGGCGTTGTTTGTTCTGATGTTTTTTTACTATTATAGTGAAGTGTTATTATGAAAAAATATAGTATTAATATAACAGATTAATATCACGAAAAACTATAGCAATTGTTATTTGAATTTGTTGCCACTGATAATCTTCCAAAAATAATTTTAAAAAAATGTATTTCAGAAGTTCAGCAAAAATGGTAGTACTTCGAAAAAAAAAGTTTAAAAAAATGTTAGTAGTTCATAATAAAGCTATTAAACACGTTTTTAAAATAATGAAATTGGTAACGGCATGGGGTAAAAATAACTTCATTTTAACGGTAAGAATATGGTCAACCAATAAAACAAAATTGAGGGGTATTTTTGACCCTTTTCCCATAAATAAATAAAGGAGAAAGTAATACAATACAAGCACCATTCTTATAACTTCCATTATCAAAAAAATATGAATTCAATAAAGCAATTCATCAATTTATAATTCTTCGAACCCTTATCGTTATCGATATTCATTTCACAAGTCGGTCTTCATTGAAGAATCTTATTCTTCAAGACTAAAACATGAATATAGTATCACATGATATATATATATACACAAAACATTACTACTTCAATTATGAAATAATAGAACAATCTTGGATGGAGACTTGTGAAACAAAAAGTATGAATTTACATAGATAAAATGATGGAATACAATTAAGGTGTTTTAAATTTTAAATTAAATATTTAGGAGTTATGAATATGAAAAGTATGAGTTATGAATATTATGAAGAGTAAAAATTGAATAAATGAGTTGTGAATGTAAGACTTTTAATAAAGCAAATGAAGGAGGTGTTGACACCCAATTTTGGACCTCCACTATATATATTAATTATCGAGTTTCTTAAATTTCGAACGACTTGAAATAATTAGTTTTATAACATTCAAATATTTTTCAAGTTAATTTAGTCACTTTTATAATTTTTAAGTAATATATATGTTTTGTATAATTTTGTATATAATTAGTATATATTTTATAAATATTGCGAAAATCATCTCAAAAAGATTCTAATCTTAGTAAGTATTTTATTAAATTAGTTTAGTTTAAATTATAGTTCTAATCTTGAGTCAGTTAAGTTTAAATGAGTTTGTTATTTCATTTTGTTGAAATTAAGAAGCTCGTCAATTAATTTATATTAATTCGTCTTGTTTAAAGTTTTGACCAAATTCTGCAATTGAATTTGATTTGGTTACGATTGAAAGTTACATGGACAGTTATTCTTTATCAATTTATCTCAACCAATTAAAGGGCCAATTTTGGGCCTTCTATGTTGCATGACCAACAACCCATCTCATCTTTTCCCAACTCCCATTCCATTAGTTCCCAGCTAATTAATCCAACCGACACAACCCACAAAGAACCCATCTTTCCACTCCCTATTGTCAGCCCAATACAATATACAATACATACAATCATTCCCAGCCCACCGACATACAACATACGATTATAACAACTTACAACCAACAACACTAAACCGACAAACCCCGGCCCACATTTTAAACCCCCACCCGGCCCTTTCTAATTCACAAAAGAAAACTAGAAAATATTTCCAGCATCCTCAACGTTCTAAAACAGCTAGCGGACGGCGTCTTCACAATTTCCGTCAATTAGACGGAAAGCGGTAGCGGTAGCGGTATCGGTGTGCAGAAAGCGTACACTGTGTGCTTTGTCTCCTTCCTCAAATGTCCCTCTCAGTTTCGTACCAGTAACAGCAGCACGCGGCTGTCCCCATTTCCTCTTCCGGAATGGCGACGAAATTTCAGAAAAGGGTGTTTCCCTTAATTGGTGAAAGGAATTGGGAGTTTGAAACCCCAATTTCTATCCGTTTTTCCCCCCACATTCCGAAGGGGAACTCTGGTCTATAATTACCCTCTTTTCCATTCACTGTAAGAAGGAGAAAAAAAGGGGAAAAGGGTCAAAAATTTTGAGTCAAGAAAAAGGGAAAAGATTGAAAAAAGGGTGGAGTTTTCATTGATATACGGACGTAGAGAGAAAATGATATAGAAAAATATAGATATATAAGGGATACAAAAAATAGCAAGGAGGACGATTTTTTATCCTTTCTATTGTTATTCGCTTTGCTTGTTTATTGGGATTTTTCGAGGTCCAAGCTTGTGGTGGTGGAAGCTCGCATCTTTGCTCGTCCTGTTCCCACTTCGCTGCTCCAAGAAAGGTAAACCCGGTTCCCTTTTTATTTCCTCACATTGTCCTGTTTTTATTCGGCTTTAGATATGTCTAGATTTTCGTATATTTTTGAAGTCTTGCACATTCATGCTTTTATTTCTCTTGTATTGTGGCCAGTTGACGAAGTGTTTGCATAATGAAATTATTCGCATGTAGTGGGTTGCAAAGATTCGTGATTGTTCATTTTTATTCTTGCCTTGGTTTTAGTTAGTTACTGTGGTTATTAAGGCTCAAGGTAGTTTCCTCTTGTATACTCATTATGCTGATTTTCTTTTACTGTTGAATAGATTCATTAGTATATGTGTTTCCAATACCATTGATTGGAGATTTTGGGTTAGCTTGAGTTTAATATAGATTAGTGATTTGATTTTGTGTTGACTTGCTTCATTCTATCTATTTAATCACTTGTTTTGCTTCTATTGGTAGTGATAAGCTGGCTTTAGCTGAAAAATCCATGTCTAGTTTTGCGTAATTTTTATCCTAGTTGGACAGTGGATGAGTATGTTATTTTCGTATTTGCATTTTTGTTGGGTTTGTCTCTCGTAATTTTGAAGTCCACTCATTTCGTTATAGCGCATCATGTGCATCGTAGTTTTCCAGCATGCCTTAGTTTTATTTCGCATCTCGCTGTTTTAGATTAGATAATATTCCATTGTTTACTGGTTTTCTTGAAATTCGGAAGATGTTGGAATACTTTGATTTACATTGCAAATTGTCTACCATATTCATTATATAGTATATTAAGTAACCAATTTGCTTATACCATTATGATTCCATTTTTTTTATTTTTTATTTTTTTATTTTCTTTTAATTATCTTTTGAACCTATTTGGAACAGTAGCTAAAGTACAAAACTTAGTTTGTTAGCATGATTTGAGGCCATCATTTTCTCTCTTAAATTTGTCTCACTTTATTTAGATCCTCGGCGTTTAGTTTGATCAAGTTCATTTTGCTATATTATTCTAAGAGTCCTTGTGATAATTTGTCTTAGATATGTTATTATTTTCGTTATTTCGAGGCTCTAACTCCTCTCTTCTATTTTGTTTCGCATGTGAAATTTGTCCGAGTTCACTACGAACTCACTCCTTTCCCTCACATTTCGAGAGAGCCATTAATGCTCAAATTCCTTTATCGAGTCAGCCGACCATTAAAATCGAAGAACATGTCCTTCAAAAATTGACGAACAGGATTTGGAGCTGATACGAGATCTTATACACTAGTATATACCTAGTGTATACGAAAAATGAGGAGATGGGCTTAAAAAAGTCCCACTCTTCCGCAAGAATTTGTATTTTGTTGTCTGGGCCTAAGCCCTTTTACTTTCATTATTATTATTTGTTAGTTATTAGGACAGGTACAGGGAGACAAAAATTGGGCCAAAGGCCCACAGAAAAGCAATTTTCGAAGATTAGTTTAGGACAGGTACTAAATATTGGGCCTTTGGTCCCAAAACAAAATTAGGCCTAAATACTGGCCCAGGCGAACAGGAAAATCAGATTTGGGCCCAAGTCTCTTTCCCTCTTGATTTTATTATGTTTATTTATTTGTTAATATTTTCCATTAATCCTAAGACCAACAATTCAAATCCCCGGAAGACGCCTATTTTGGTTTAGCAATTTAACTGAATCAATCATCGCTTTACAAGACTTAAAAGAATAAATTTTACAAAATTAGCTCACTTAGATAATATTTAAGTACTTCCTTTTTTCCCCTTTTAAAATAGTTCTAACTATAAAAGAACTCAATTTTACAATTTAAGTTAAGTTTGTTTTAGCCAAATAATTAATCGTTGGATAACCGCATTAGCGGGTGTTCTAGATGCTTTAAAACCCTTCCTACAACACTAACATGAACCCCCAAACCCCCCTTATATTTTCAATTGATTCCCTGTTTTAAACTATTGAAAAAACAGTTTTCTTGATTTTTCTCAAAAATTAAGTGGCGACTCTTAAATCAGTCAAATTACATTTTTAAATAAAACAGGAGGAATAAAAATAAATAAAGAAGAGAGAAAATAGTGTTTAATGTCTATGGTTACGTGGGAACTATTTCATGAAAATGGATATCAACCTTTGTTGTTTAAATGGATATCAAGAAATTGTTTTAGATTTTCTAATAAATTATACAAAATAGAAACAATTAAGAAAAATGGCAAAAATTTGAATAAAAAGATGAATGGAATTGGAATTTTTTGTGTATAAGTTATTATATTATTATATTTATTAATGAAGAATTGAGAAGTCACCCCAAATTCCAATCTTGCATTTTCCTTTCTTAATTACATTTAATTATTCTACTTTAATTAAGAAAATAGGGGAAATAAAGAAAACTGTCAAAAATGAAGAAAAAAGATAAATATGAATGGTGGCCTTAGAGAGACGCTACATCATCTTGTCTACATTTGCTTTTATATATATACTAGTTACAGTAGCCCGTGCTAGCACGGGCCCAACATATATTTTTATTTTTTATTTTAATTTATGTGACATTAATAAAATTTTAACGGTCAAACAATTTTTTTGTATGCTCTTTAAATTTTAAGTTGTTGATTATTGTGGTTAATAATACTTTATATGTAATTTTCAATATTCTCTTTGTCCCAATTTATGTGTCATTGATAGAATTTCGAAACTCAAGCAAATTTTGTATATGTCTTTTAGATTTTGAAGTTATTTAATTATTATGAGTTATAGTACGTTTTACGTATATGTTACTTTTTCTATCCCAAACTATGTGACATTAGTAGAATTTTGAGAGTTGATCAAATTTTTTGTATGTCCTTTAAATTATGAAGTTGCTAATTATTGTGTGATTTGTAGTATGTTTCATGTTATTTCAAATAATATATGTTATTTCCTCTATCCTAATTTATATGGCACTAATAGATTTTGAGCTTCAACCAAATTTTATAGATGTCTTTATAATATTTTAGGGTTTA
>JAJOOF010010993.1:0-37538 GCA_029582545.1 Solanum lignicaule
TATGTTCTGCTGTCAAATTTCTAATCATTCAATGAGTTAAAATATTGGCTTTTAGTCTTCCTTATTTTATTCCATCTAATAGCTTATCATTTCAATTAGTTTACATTTTTTCATATGCAATGTATATGGGTCATTAATTTGATTTGTATTTAATATTTCAAGTTTGTGAAAAATACTGAGGTAATGCTACAGCACTGTTTGATGAGACATTTTGTGTTGGTCAAAAATTTTCAAAGGAAAACAAAATTTCTTGTTATCATCATTTTAAGAAAAAAGAAAATCGCATATGGGGTTTTAATACAGCTCTAAATATAATATATATTTTATGTGGAAAATATTGAAAATCACGAAAATAGCTTAAGGCGTGTCTATGACACTATCTTTAAGAATAATTCATCGATTAAAATGCATCCGACGAAAATATGTTTATTGACCAGTTTTAAATTGAAAATGTGTTTATTGACCAGTTTTAAGTTGAAAATATGTTATTGACCGGTTTTAAGTTGAAAAAACTGTTTGACAGCTCCAAATTTCCTTATTAGGAAAAGCTTATTAAGGCAATATAATAAATATAATCAATGTCATAATTGATATCAAAATAATGGCAAATGAAGAAGAAGTTATTAAATATTACTACTACTTATAGGTAGAATAAAATAAATAATATGATTAATATTATTATTATTGAGATATATTAATTATTTTACTAACATTTTAATCATCTGATTTTGATAAATTGCTAATAACAAAGTATTTTCTTGTTTTCTAGTAGATGCCTCCATCGAAATTTCCTTGTTACCTTCTTTGTATGACCATTTTTTTTGAATTTTTTATTATTATTTGTTGGATTCACTTTTATTTTTTGAAAAAATGTTTTAATATATTAAAAAAGAAACATGAATGTAAAAAATAAAAATTAAAAGAAAACAAAATAACAACGTATTATTGGTTATAAATTTTCTAATTTTACATCTAAACATATCACTGACATATTAAAATTAAAATTAAGTAATAAGTGATAAAAAACAATATGAGTGTACGAAATATTGACAATTCGTTTTTTTTTCCTTTCACAAAACATAATTGATAACTTGCACTTTCTTTTCCATATTATATTGTACTTAGTTAGTTGTCAGATTAAGAAAAAAATTGATTGAAAATTATATTTAGAGTGAATTAACATTAATAGACTATTTGCATGCCTAAATTAAAAGAGGATACTTACTAATACTAGTTTATTTCAAAAGGAAATGATATAATTACCACAATCTTGACTCAATAATATCTACATGATCTTTTATGGAAAAGAAATAAATATGAATATTCTATTCTAGCTATAAGAAGCACTTGACATATGACTTAATATACATATGTACTTGTGAAGATGAATTCTTTAAAAGCATTAACAGTGATTTTCATGCTTTTTTTTTCTTTTGTAACTTTTTCATCGGGAGATTTGATAGAAGATGTTTGTCGAACGTCTAGTGATTTTAAAGTTTGTATCAATGCTCTTAGAGCGGATCCTAAGAGCTCTTCTGCTGATAAAAAAGGTTTAGTGCGTATTCTACTTCAACAATGTTTAACAAAGGCAAAAAATATTTATAATGAAGTTGCAAATCTACTAGAGCAAGCAAAAGAACATGTTCTCATACAATGCCTTCAAATTTGTAAGGAAAATTATGATAGTGCAATAGATGTTGCTACAACAGCAATTAAAGATTTCGATGCAAATGACTTTTTTGGGGCAAAGATTACTGCTTCTGCTGTTGTAAGTTGTGCAGATACTTGTGAAGAATCATTTACTGAACCACCTATTAGGACATCCCCAACAAAATCAAAAAGTGAAGATTTGATGAATTTTGTTGGTTTAACCTTGAGTTTGGTAAAGCAATTCAGCAATTAATTTGTAAATGTATTAAAATTTATAAGATGATGTCATGACTACATAATGGTATGTTAAAGTTTATTTTATGAGTTATTTGTTGATTTAACATTGAGTTTGGTAAATCAATTCAAAAATCTGTAATTTGCATTCTCTTTTAGCAGCAAGAAAAAAAAAGTAAAGCAAAACTAGTACTAGTCTTAAGCCTGTCAATTGGGCCGGCCCATCTGGTTTCAGCGCATAAAGGCCGGCCCGGTAACGGCTCATGTCCGATAAGGCACGAACCGGCAGCCGGCCCCTTATATTAGTGGGGTGGGAAAATGCAGTTCAATTAGTTGGGAAAATGCATATTGAGAAGCATATTTTCATTGAAATAGTGGAAAGCTTCCTAATTTTTTCATATGGCTTCCTAATTTTTCCTTATGAAACATTGTTGATATCCAATTTTGGTCCCACAATTTAATTAATTTAAGCTTCTTGAATTTCAAACAATATGAAATTATTATATTTTAAAATCAAATATACTTTCAAAATCATTTTCAAAACAATTTTTCCATTATATATATATATATATATATATTATTATTATTATTTTATTTTTTTATTTTTTTTTATTTTTTAAGATTTGGAAAATCGTTTTACCAAAATTTGACTAATTTTACAAATTAGTTGATGTAATTGGTACTTTTATTTTAAAAATAACTAGTCTATAACAAAATAATTATTTTATATTGTTAAAATTAAGAAGCTTAGAAATTAATTATAAGCATAATTTATTGAGAAAACTACATAATTAGACATACTTCACAACCATATATGTTATTATTACCTATACGTTTAAAATATTATGTATCTTACCATCAATTAAGAGTTTCCTATGTATCTTATACTTAGATACATGTATTTTTGCTCCCCGAAACACAAAAATAGTGGGAGAGTCAAGCGAGATAAGGGAGGTGTTGACACCCAATTTCGACCCTCCCCGATGTAAATTAATCATCGAGCTCCTTAAATTTTAAACGAGTTGAAATAATTGACTTTATAAAATTCAAATTTTTTTTTTCAAGTTAGTTTAAAGTAATTTTGTCATTTTATAATTTTTTGAATAATATATATGTTTTACATAATTATGTATATATTAATTAGTATATTTTAGGAATATTTGAAAATAGTGTCAAAAAGATTTTGTTTTAATTAAATATTTGGTTAATTAATTTTGGTTATATAATAGTTTATATTTTAAATTATTTAGTTTATAATTAAGTTAATTATTTTATTTTAAGATTAAGAAGCTCGTTAGTTAATTATATTAATTCGTCTTACTTAAATTACTGGCCGAATTAACTAAAAGAATTCAATTTGGCTAGACTGTTAACTCAAGTTGGCTACATTTTAAAACTCATTATCTTAATTTCAAGTTTAACTTTTCCTCACATCATTTTAAACCCATTTGCAAAATCAACTTTTGGGCCGTTATTTTACAAATTCCCAGCCCGTTATCCCATTTCCTTTTGTTTTCCAATTTCCAGTAACCCACCAAATCCCCTTTTCCAATTCCCTCCCAGCCGGCCCACTTCCTTTCAGGAAAATAATTAATCCTAGCCCATTCCCTCAAGGCAATGCAATACAGCACCCGATCCAACTCCTAAATGACCCGACCCAGCTCAAAACTCTGTCCACAAAAGAAACCCAGCCTTAACAAGCAGCAGTTCCAAACGACAAATGGCGTGAACATGGCGTCAAATTACACGGCAGCTCGAACAGTAGCATCAACGGCACCAAACGGAGTCAAATCACTCAGCGGAGTTCACGGAACCAGCAGCTTTCCGCGTCTCCCTTCTCTGCCCTCACCAACTCGTTCCAGCCCTGCCAGCTGCGTCCAATCGACCTTGTGGCTACAAGATAGCGCCACGTCGAGCGCAAGGGCGGTGGGTTTGATCACAGCCGCCCACCTTTATCTTTTCATCCGGATTTCGAGGGATTTAGTTTGAAATATTGTGCAAGCAGGAGTCCTTTGGCCTTGGGAAAAAAGAATTTGAGTTGAAGATTGGATAAGAATTTCCTTTTCGGCCCTTCCCCTTGTCCAATTTTTATCCCCAAATCCCCCCCTAGAACGAACCGGAGGATTTCCTCGCTATAAATATCGCTTCTTATTCATTGTAGGTAGAGGGGAATTTCTTTTGGAAGGGCACCAAAAATAACTAATACTTACTAAATACACTTCAAGGAAAGAGAGAGGAAGAAAAGTTGGAAAATTTTACAAGGGAAAAAAATTCTTAAGCTACAAAGGTCCCTCCGAGATACGCTTAAAAAATCTGTTTCTCTTCCTTTGTCTTGTGTGTTGGCTGCTGGAATCTGCAGAAGTTCACTAGAGTTCTTCGTGTGGTGGAAAAGTCAAAATCTAGCTCGTTAGCTATCCCATCTCGCTGCATCTCGACAGGTAATACTCATTTTTTGGTTCGAACTTTCTTTTACTCTTAATGTGTTGCTGTTAGATTCTTGACTATGTGAGTTGTTTATATGTTGAGGTTTGGGGATAATATTGACTTACTGTTGATTGTAAATCAGTGTGGTTGGTTTGGTCTGCTTCGAAATAACGATAAGAGTTGAGGTTCTTCGTTTACTTTGTTCCCTGCTTCATCTTTTGATATCGATTGCGATTGGAATATGTGTATAATGTTGTTGGTGGGCTGTTTGGTGGCTGTGGCTATTGTTCTCGTCTTAGTCTTTTCTTTTTTTTTTCGTCGTAAATCTGCAATAATGTGCAAGTGTTTGATGTCGCACCCTTCGTTCTTTCACCTCAAGTTGAAGGAATGAAACAAGACATCAATATTTTAAGTTCTTAGTATTTCACATTCGTCGTCTTGAATCTGTAGTTAATAGTTGCGACCATGTTAACTCCTTCCCCTGCTCTGTCTGTCTGCATTATAGCCATGTTGTTGCTAATATATTTTACTCATGTTTAGAAGGTGTGTAAATTTTATCACAAGTTCCTAGTGTTATCTTGTTTTGTTGTTCATGTGCTTCAGTTAAATACTCCATGAAGTCCCAATCTGCTTGTTTTAGTGCAGCTCCAAGTTTGTCCCATTAATCTTTAACCTTAGAAAGGTTCTATATATATATAAACAAATATATACTATTCTACCGACATAGCAATATTTCCTGGAATTTCGGCTCAAAGATGTATCTTTGTGCAGCTCTTGGTTTCTACATACGCCTTTAGTTTGATATTTTTCTTAAACTCATAGGTTGCTTAAGTTCCCTTATTCATGTTTCTTTAAGTGTCGATTTCCCGCTATGCTCATCTTGGTTCAATTTTCATACTTAGTTATAACAAGTTAATCATTGTTTTCTACAAGTCCAATAGAAATTCTCTATGTTTGTTTACTTTCTGCATTTAACGTGGATATACAATAGATGATTTGATTCACTTTGTTTGGGTACAATTTTCTTCTAGATGTTTAGATATGGTTTGCTGAAATTTTTTTTTTTTATTTTTATAATATCTAACTTAGGTCGTTTGGAGTCCAGATTATATAGAACTAAAAAATGTTTGTGACATTACTGTCATTTTCTTTAGCCATTATGACTTTAGGATATCACATCATCGAAATCTTTGCTACATGTTGTTTGATTGTCGGATTTTCTTCAAGGTATTAGAAGTGAGTTGTTGGGGATAATTACATGTTCTTAGTCTTGCTCATCACTTGAATCCTAAGAACATAGCGATTATTTAGAAAATGCTTCGTCTTCTCCTTCATTATTCCGCTATAAGCTTCTATGTCATTCTGGTTCAGTTTCTGGAATTAAGAGCTTAACAAGGTATAGTTTAATATATAATGTTATATGAATAGTTGGCTCTATATAAATTTATTACTTTGTTGGTTCATTTGTGAAGTTAGCTAGTTAATAGTATAGGTCGATCATGCGGTTTCATCTTATATTGGTTAACCTAAGCATAATATTCATTTGTTCAAACTTTTAATGCTCATTGTGTTGCTATCGAAAATTGCCCTCATCGTGAGATTGGTTTGTATTTCGCTGTTGTATGTCCCTCTTTTGTCTTATCTTGATTTTCGTAGCAATACTCGAATTAGCTTGGGTTTATGCTCATTTCTTTTCAATGAAAGTATTTAATTTGCCTTGTTATTAATGATCTGATGTATATTTCATTTTGTTTAAACACTATTTTCAAATCATTCGTCACTATTTAGTAACTTAATCTGATCAAGTCCATGTCATGATTCAAGCCCCACTGCCTCAATTGTATGCCATGGTTGCTATATACATACATATGTTTCCAGCACCTATAATTGCTCTTAAATCAATACGTGCCTGATTGGTTACTTGTAGACGCTTAATTTAATATATTAATACATTTGTTCTAGTTCATTAGATGCTTCTTGTAATGTGTCTCTCACCATAGCCGTGAATGATTATGAATTGTGTAACTCACCATTCTAATTCTTACCATTTTGTTTTTCTTGCATGAATCTCTGGTCTTGAGTCCAATTCGGGACTCTCTCTTTCACTCCTTGTGTCTCGATCTGGGTTGAAACCCGACCCTCCTCTTTTTTTTATCGAGTCGGCCTTCATCATTTGTTCGAGTTTTTGGAAGCCGAAACATGCCTTGGAAGGTTAAAGAATAGGTTGTATACATGATGTATACTACTTATATATAAGCCAAAAACGTGAAAATATCGAGATAAGGTAAAAATACAGGTGTTCGAAAGCAGGAGATACATTGAAAGAGCTGATATACATGCCGATATACACTGATATACAGTCAATGTATACAAAAAACGGGAATTTGGTTAAGATCAAAATTTCTAGCGAGATTGGCCCAAAAGAGGCCCAAATTCAATTTCTCTCTTTAATTATTTAATTGTGATTACTTATTATTTGTTATTTAACTCTAACTTTATGATTTTTAATTAACTTAATTAGATTCCCCAAAAGATAAGTCATTTTCTTTATGTTGGTTAAACTTTTAATATTTATTTTATTTTATTTTATTAATCAAATATGTTGATCAAATTATACTTTCTAATTAAGTTAAACCTTTTATTCTTAAGATATATGTTTTAACGCCTCTTCACTTATTCATATTATACTCATTTTAAAATTATTATTTTCAGTTAAAATATTTTTCTTAAATAAACTTTTAAAATGTTGGCCAAAACTTTTCCAATCAAAAAAAAATAAAAATAAATACTTGGTCGTTTTCTCAAAAGGTTAGTCAATTAATTAAAAATGATTTTTTGCCTTAATTTATTAAATTGGTTTAAATCATTATTTCAAAATGAATTAAATAAATTCTAATTAATCTATTTTTATTAATATTCTAATCACTTGTAATCTAATTCAAATGTTTCATCTTTGGGTCCCTTTTCTCTAAAAATAAAAAAAAATAAAAAAATAAAAAAAATGTGTCATCTATTTAATTATTTTCTCAAAATTAATCAAATATTGTAAATTATTATTTTCTTATGTTAAATCACTTTTTTCCAAAAACAGTCAAATATTTAGTCAAGTCACAGGTCAATCGCATGTTAGCGGACACTTCGAATGCTTAAACCTTTCTCGAAGTGTAAATTGAACCCCGAACCCTCTTTGGTATTTTCAAATGATTTTTTCTGTTTAAATCTTTGAAATTTATAAGTTTTCTTAATTTCTTTAAAAAATTAAGTAGCGACTCTTTCTAAGTATTTCTCAAATTATTTTATACTTACAACATTTCAAAAAGTGATTTTCTAAAGGTTAGTTAAATTACAACACAACAGGAGGGAGGCGAGCAAGATTTGTATGTATCTTAGACACATGCTAATCACACTAAATACAGACTAGATATGTATGTATCTGGAGTGATTCACATGCAGTGGCGAATTTACAGCCAAAAAATAGGGCACCCGCACCCGTGGTCTCTTCGTAAAATTAGATATTTTATATGTATATTTTTTAAGATTTTGTATAATATTATTTTCTTGCACCCGTACTACAAGAAGTCTAAATGGTTCACATGCTTAAATGTTGAGCTTTTGACCTTGAGGATTAAGGATCAATTCTCACTTCAATACATTTTACTTGGGGCACCCATGTTCGAAAAATCCTAGATTCGCCTCTGTTCGCATGTATCTGGGATACCAAATACATGAGAGAGTGGCGAACGAGATTTACTATGTATCCAGATACATGCGAACCCACTTGGATATAATGTATCTAGAACAAATTACATTTAAATTTGACCCCATATTTCTTAAATACATGAATCTGGACGTATCAAGAGGCACCAAAATCTTGTAGAATACGTAATATTGCAAATTAGAGTGTATTTAAGTAATTAAATCCTAAACTAATGAGATTTATATAAATTCCACTAATTTATTTTGTCCCCAATTTCAAATTAATTAAAATTTCAAAGAACCAGGTCCGTTGATTCTTTTATTTCTAATAATAAATCCATTCAGCCCTTACTTCAAAACCCAAAATATCAGCCAAATAATTGGTTTTATGTTGGTTTTATTTTTACCTCAGTTTTCTTTTCTGCTATATTTGCTTAAAATGACGAAAGTAGCCTTGCTTATTTGGCTTTCTAAGTGTTTTGGTTGTTTAAGCCCGTGACTCTATTCATTCAGAAATAATGCATAAAAATGAACACTCATTTTTTAAGTTATGTTTCTCTTGGTCATCCTAAGAGTCATTCTAACGAGCTTATTTGGTGTCTTGCAACAATAAATTACTTGAAGACGGAATTTAAAATTAGATAATCGGATAACAAGTAGGTACATAGTAGTACTATTTTTGTAATCGGATAACTAGTAGGAATACAATACAACTTAATGTTGTTCATGATAAATCTAAGTAACGTGGAATGTTTGCGGGAATCCACTCGCCACCTTTTATAAATTGCCTAACCGTAAAGTTTGATGCAATATTCGGATCTGTAGTGACGGATGCCCATGTTACACGTCCCTTTGTAACAGCACCCGGTCCTCTATTCTTGTACTCCAAATAATATGGCCGGCGGCTAACAACGGATTTATTTGTTGATTCGATCCATTCAACCCATCCTCTAGGATTTATCAACGTATCAATATAGCTTTCCATTATCACAGTCCTAGAAAATATACCCCATGGCCGACCTAAATATGTCGTGACGTTGTTCAATTTCTCCAAATCGTGGGTAGCCTTAATAGTGCAATTTTGAAGCACTATTCCACTTTCAACGTCCTCAACCTCTCTGTGTTGCGCTGTGATTGTGTTATATTGCTTCGCCATTGGAGTGCGGGCTTCAATCAAGCAGTTTTGGAACACGGTCGTTGCGTCACCACATATGAAATCTATAGTGCCATAGATTTCACAGTCTCGAAAGAACTGACGTTGCATTTTCACATACAAGGTGTCTTGATACCCTTCGAATCGACATTTATAAAAGGACACCAAATCTGCGTCAACTCGTAATGCCACTGCCTGATGCTTTATGGGTCCGGCATTATTCCTAAAAGTTAAGTCTTGGGCTGTGAAACCATTGCCAGCGACCCCTGCAAATTAAATAAGAAGAAACAATTATAATTCATTAAAATTAATAAAATTCATGTATATATAGAGAGAGGCACTTACTTACGGTTGCGGTATCATAGGTTTTGTTGCCGTCGACAAAACTTCTATTACCCGTTATAATCGTAGTATCCATCCCTTCTCCAATCAGGAATATATTAGTCTTCTTTTTATCAACTCTAATATATTCCTCATACGTGCCTTTCTTAATTTGTATGAAGAATGGCTTGACACTGTGATCAGGGGCCGCCAATATTGCTCCAGCAATTGTGTTGAAATTCCCGGTCCCATCTTTAGATACAACCACATTATAAGGTGTTTCTGTTATCAATTGGCTTTGAACACATACAACTATAGTTGTAGCGACAAACAACGCCATTATATTCCCTGCATTAAAAAAATTTTAAAATCTGATGAGCTTATGGACAAGAATTACAGCTTTAGTCTAGATATATGGAAGACGGATACCGTAAAAACTATCCGTGATGGCCATTGCAAAGATGATGATTAGAAAAGAAGTGAAATTCTTTGAATCACTGAAGGTGACGAGCAGGCGGCAATTCTTCTTGGTAGTGGAAGAGTTCTACTCTTTCTTAATATTGTAGTATTGTCAAAGCTTAACAAAATCCCCCTCCTTTATATTGTAATAAAGACTTACTTTTTCTTGCATGTTTTTATTGTAAAATGTCATTTTTAAAGGCTCTCTTTTTTGACAACTAAATGTCATCTTCGTTGAATTGAATTTTTCTACCATTTGTACAATTACTTACCTAGGTAATATGTAATTGTAGTAACATTTTAATTCTTAACTTAGTTTGGTATTGCTTTCTTCTTATTATCTTTTCTTATTTTCTACCATTTGTACAATTACTTACCTAGGTAATATGTAATTGTAGTAACATTTTAATTCTTAGTTTAGTTATGGTATTGCTTTCTTCTTATTATCTTTTCTTATTTGGAGGGAATCAATTTGTGACTTTTATGACATTTTAATTTTGTGAAGATACAATTTTGTACTTTCTTCATTTCTTTTAAAATGATATTTTAACTTCTGTAATATTCTCCAAAATAAATGGCTTTTTAAGATATCAAGAAGATATTATTTTTTGTTTTTTTCTTCGAAGTTATTTTTCACCTAAAATGCCCAAGAAATTCTTAAAGAACTAGATGGAGTAGGGAAAATGGGAAGGAATTACATGTTATAAATGACAACATGAAAGCGTAAATTAAAGCATTAGTCTCTCCTTTTGTTTTTGCCTTCGATGTATCCTCTTGTAATCGTTTCGTATTTAAATTTTCATATTTTGAATTTCTTAATAATTTTTTTTGTCTCCGTCACTGACGAGAACTGCTCGATGAGCCAAAAAGTCATATTAACCTTTAGGTAGTTGATCGCGGATAAAAAAATCTAAGAATTTTTTTAGTACAATTTCGTAATCTTTCTCCTTTCTCAGCCGAGTTGCTTAGATGTTAAGCACTGTACGATCTTAAAGTTGTCGGTTCGAGTCATCAAAGAAGAAAAAAGATAGTAATGTGTTAATACTTATGTCCATTATACTTGTAGTTGACTTTCATTTCATCCTATATTATAATTGAACTCGTTACTTTTCTAACCCCTCTTGTCAATACGATTAGTTAATTTACTCCATAACTTTTCATCTTTTTTTTATAGTATCACTCTTTATATTACTAGTAAAAAAACACTCTTTACTTGCACGCTAATTTCAAATTTTACACCCATTCGAGAATTGAGTTGTTGGATAACGCAAAATATAGATTAGTTGAAGAGAAATATCCAAGCAAAATACAAGTTGGAGTGAGTCACTATACGTTACCTTATCCAAAAAATAGTGTTTTAGCTAAAGAATAAGAATACATATATATTAGTAAATGTCTATCATGAACACTTCAATTTATTTTTACCTATATATAGGTGAATTATTATCATCATACTTTAAAAAGGGTATGTTATATTATTGATAGTCACAAATCATGTGACACAACTTTGATACAAAAGTTGGTGAAAAAATTCATGATTTCCAAGTGAAAATGACAAACGAAATATATATAGATAAGTTTTTTACTAAAAAATAATATTTAGACACGGTTAAGATCTGAGTGAACGTTAATTTGATGACGTTCAAGACATGAATAATCATTATTCATTTGGAAAAGAAAAAAAAACTCTTATATGTAGTGCTTTCGTTAAAAGATAAGTGTATAATTTAAATTTAAACAGACATATAGATATACTACATTGATTTTGCATAAAATTTAAATTTAAGGTAATAATATATATTTTACATTTATCTACAATTCTATGTATAAAACATTGGTGCTATAGTTATTGCACAATTCTATTACTAGTTCATTCCTACGAAGCTTGTTTCCCATTTATCAACGTTTTCTCTTATCTATCTAATAATAATAGGTAAACTTATAATAGTAAGTGGATAACATTTTACTATATTATATAGTTTTAACTTTTAATTTTTAACTTTTATAGTCACATTTCATAGGGAAATTCTAATTAATTAGTATAACGTTGCTAAGGATTTGAAAGCTCAAATTGAACTTTGGTCATCGATAGCAGCCAAGATTTAATTAATTTGTTACTTGTTGCTTTCAATTACCTTAATTGACCCCATTTCTAGTGAAGTGTCTAAATAACACTCAATCCCAAGTACTAAATAAAACGCTAATAATATTGATATATATAAAATTACGGATATGCATTTGTTTCTAGCCAAGAAGAAACTATAATTGGTCACATGAAAGTAAAATGTCAAGATTGGCAAAAGAAAACTATTGGTCACATGAAAATTATAATACCAAAATTGCGGGGGGGAAAAGAAGATAAAATAGTATCTTTTCTTTTGTACTACTAGGCTTAAATATTTTTTTAGGTATCATTTGAGCAATTTTGATCATTTAAAGAGTTGATTCGGATAATATGAAGGTAAGAAGACTGTTTCTAATAGACCTTTGCCTCAAGTTGAGAATAACAAAATCATTTTTAAAAATGAAAAAAAAAAATGAAGTCGAAGGCCATATAGAATAAAATGGTGAAAATTGTAGTAACAATAATCAATAATATGATAATCAAAGTAAATTAGACAACAACAATAATAAAATCGAAGATAACAGGAAAATAATAGTAAATATATATCCTCCATATCATGTCATCACCCCCACCTCCCATCCTCCTTTTAATTGTATTTTTTCTAGCTTAGCTACTAATAGTACTACTAATTTAGCATGGCTAGGACCACCACCAACACCACCAGCTGCATCAACTCCGTCATACAAATATAGAGATTGTGTTTAAATATTTTCTTTAATCCTAGTAAAATACAAGTCATAGAATTATCTAAAGTGTTATTTACTAAAACAATATAAAATATGAGATAAGGGTGATCGTCCTTAATTGTCGAAACAGTATCATTGAGATGATGAGCTTTAGGTGTACTATTCATAGTATACTAAATCACAATTTTATTTCTTAATTTCTGACATTGTACATAATATTCTTGAGAAATATTTAGTGTGACTTGTATAGTGATTTAATTATAGTTATTCCAACTTTAAATAGATCAATGATCACATAATTATGACATTATACATCATCGATCAAAAGATGATTTTTTAGTAGTAGTGATTTTTGTGTTACTAGGGTGAAAGTTTTCAATTTTTCTGTTAGAAAACTTAATTATGTTACTTTAGTATAAAGACATCATAGATTGTACTAGTTGAAATAATTTGATCTATGATCGTGTTGAAATTTAAGACAAAATATATCTAATTAATAATATTGGAAATTAATTAAAAAAGAATGTCATTTTTACTTCTCCTTGAAAGCCAAATGTCATTTTCATTTTCTTGGTTTTTGTAGCATTTGGACCATTACTTAGAAAGCTCGTGAATTTTATGAATTTACACATTAGATTTATATCAAGTCTCGAATCACTTAAAAATAAATTTTGAGAGAGTTTGAAAATCATATAAAATCTCGCTATCCTAGCTTTAAAATCAACACCGAAGGAGTTGAATGAAATGAGCTAAAGAAATTGAATGAAGTAGCTTTCAAAAACACATAGTAATTTCACTCGAATTTAGATACATAGAGAAGAAGTTGAAAGCAATAAAAATAGTCATTTCTTTACGAGTTATTTGTCTTTTTATTTCTTTTGCCTCCATATTCATCATTCATGTTGATTATAGTATTCTTATTTTCTGCTTATTATTATTTTACATGTGATACTATTGCTCGAGTCCATTGGGTTGAAGCCCAACATACGTCTTTTCTTCTGTAAAGCCACTGTCAAGTTCATGAAACGGAAGTTAATATTTAGTCAAAGGGGTCATAATAAAGCAGCAACTTAAGCAAATGATTGAATTATGAGTCAAAATAAGCTAAAAAGTCATAAATTAGAATTTGTAACTTATGATTCATTTATAAGTCAAAACTGAAAAAGTTAGTCCAAACAGATTCTCAGCCTGTAAATAATTGAATATGAACTGAAGCTCAATTGTCTTATTTAACTGTTTGTGTACATGTTTTCTTATTATTATTGTGGTCATTAACAATTATGTCAATTAACTTAGATGAATTCTTCGGAGATTTTGAATAATTTTCTTCAATGTTGTGTTGTCCATCGGCTCACCCTTGTTGGTAAATTATTAAGAAGTCGGCCTCAAATTGAAAAAAATAGATCTAAATTTGCGGAAAAGATTTCAGTGTTCAAAGTAAGTGTTAATCAACTTAAGAAAATCATATTAATATGTGGTACATACTTCTATTGAAGGTTATGTAACCCTATTAGAATAAAGGTTTTTCACTGCGAATTAATGGGATATTTGTGCTATAGAACATTTTTTTTGAATTCGTTTTTCACCAAACAGTTCACTGGGAAAATGCATATTGGAAAGTAGATATAGTGGAAATTAAAGTTTTCTACTTTTTCCGTATGAAACATTATTGAACACCCAATTTTGACTCCACGGTTTAGTTAATTTTAAGCCTTTTCAATTTGCAACAATTTAAAATAATTATATTTGAATTAAACATCGATCTTTTCTTAAAAATCAACTAATTTTACAAATTGGTTGACGTAATTGATACTTTTATTTAAAAGTAACTAGTCCATAACAAAGTAATTATTTCATATTGTTAAAATTAAGAAGCTTAAAAATTAAGTATAAGCATTATTTATTGGGAAAATTATATAATTGAATATACTTCACTACCATTTATACTATTATTATCTATATTTTCAAAATATTATGTATCTTAGCACTAATTAAGAGTTTCCTACATTATCTTGCTCTTACATGCATGTATTTTTGCTACCAGGTACACAAAAATAGGCGGAGAGGTGAGCGAGATTCGTATGTATCACAAATACATGTGAATCACACTAGATACATGTATTTGTATGTATCTGGAGTGATTCGCATGTATCTGGAATCCCAGATACATGGGAGAGTGGCGAGTAAGATGGGAGAGAGGCAAGGCAGGCGAGCGAGATTTGCTATGTATCCCGTACACGCGAATCCACATGGATACAATGTATCTAGACAAATTACATCTAAATTTGACCATATGTATTTGAAATACATGTATTTGGACGTATCTGGAGGTACAAAAATTTGATAAGATACATAATATTGCAAATTAGAGTGTATCTAAATAATTAATTTCTAAGCTAATGAAATTTACGTAAGTTCCATTAATTTATTTTGTTCCCCAATTTCAAATTAATTAAAGTTTCAAAGAACCGGGTCCCTTGAATTCTTTTCTTTATAATAATCCATTCAGCCCTTACTTTAAAACTCAAACCAAATAACGTGCCCAAATCTACGCCCCATACCGGGCCCCTTTTTTTATTTTGACCAAATACTAGTTTTTCCTAGTATTTATGAATTTGGGCTATTTGTTAAAAATATTTGCCAGATAATGGCAAATTGTATGAATAAATATTATTTGTCAATATTTTTATCAAATTTTACTTGGGAAATCTATGATCAAACGGCTCCTAAGCGTTTTGGTTGTTTAAGCCGGTGACTCTAATGTTTTGAGTGATAAATTCCTGATATAATGAAATGTACATGTGACTACCGTTTTAAGTTATGTTTCTCTTGGTCATCCTAAGAGTCATTCTAACCACATTATTTGGTGATTTCGACACAATAAGTTTCTGTAAATATGTACCTTTTTTATGATTTAATGCTCAGTTGATTAGTTGAACAATGGCAACAATCAATTACTTTGAAGACGAAATTTTAAATAAAATAATCATATTTTGAAAAAAAAAAAAAACAAGATACGTACATAGTAGTACTATTTTCGTAATCTGATAACTAGTAGCCGGCAGGAATACAATGTTGATAAGTTGTCAAAAAGACTTAATGACGAATTTTGTTTGTATATCCAATAATCTTCTTCTTGCCAAGTCCTACAAGGTAGATCACCAAGAATCATTGAACGTTTATCTGGATGTTAATATTTGTGTCACTTGCACCATCCAAAGTATGGCTGCTAAAGGTCATAGATAAGAAAAGGCAATACGTAAACCCACTCATTCACATTATTAATTTGTCATTTTCATACTCAACTCTCGAATTGGACTTTTATAGCAATTAATGAGCTAAGTCAGCCTAAAGATTGTAATGACCCGCAAGGTTGTTTTTGGGAGTTTTCAAAAAAAAAATAGCGTTTTACCCAAGGGCGGCTCAACGTTATTGGGGGCCTAAAGCAAAATTTTAATTCGAGGCCTAAAATATAAACAAACTTCATATATGTATTTATTCAAAATAATATTTTTCTTACATTATTTAGATGAAAATTATTAGTATTTAAATTGTTTTTTCAATTATTAGTTTTAGGTACGATTTCATCAACTCAACATTGAAAACATCCTTTCAGTGAGACAATTATTATATGAATTGTTAACATAATTCAAAAGTAATAAGTTGACGAATATTAAATAAAGATAAGAGTTAGAACCATAAAATTTGACTCAAAAAGTTGATGACTTGGTACACCCCATTTTAATATGCTTGTAGTAATGCTTGAAACTAAAATTTAAAAAGAAATAAAAAAAATTGTAATTCACTTCGTTCAACACTTTTCACTATTAATTGTTATTTTTAACAAAGTACCAAAAATGCTTAAGTGGGTAAAATAATATATTTTTTAAAATATACTTTTTATAATAAATAATCAATTTTTTTGTATAAAAATTTTAACACATAATTTATTCTTGATAAAAATTTGGGGCCTCCAAAATTTGGGGGCCTAAGGCGCCTTATTTCCCAAAGCATAAAGCCGGCCCTGGACTTTTACCCCTCTTGATAGTTGTCCCGAGTAATTTTGGATTAGTCGATAAAGTTGATTTGAAAATTTTGAATTATTTGATAACTACGGTTATTTTATTGATGGGTATATATTAAATAATTTATTTATTTAGTTGATGATCAATGGGCCGAGTCTGAAATATTTTTTTAAGATCCTATGCCTTTTGGTCCATTCATATATTAAAATAGATTAGTAGGATTTGTCAGTACCTAATTAATTTAGAAAAGAAAATAAAGCAGAGGAAGACTCTAACCTAACCTGCGTGCGGCATGAACACGGATCAACAGAGGGCAAACTGCTTCACATAGGGAAAATTCAACTGATGCTTTCAAATTCTGCCTGCATTAATTGCTTTGCTATCCTTTCATTAATTGCTACACCTATATATAAATATATAATAATATTATATATGTATTTTTTGGTTATATATAGAACGATGATTAGTGGTTGCCATTTTGGCTCTTAAAAGCTAAACAACAAATCTATTTATGGGTTGTAAATTTTGATAATTCTAGAATAAGTTGTGATTGGATAATGATTAATAATTGTAGGATAATGTTTGAAATACGGATGACTGGTGGTTTCGGTTAGCGACTTAAGCTATGGGATCGTCACTAATTTTAGGGTTCTTTTAACTCATAAATCAAGTTTTAATAATATTGAGTTACGTAAATAAATATTAGAGGTATTATATTATATGAATATTATTACATTTGTGATATTGGAGAAATTGAAACTTAAGCCTAGACTTAAAATTTATAGAAAATTGTTAGCGTAAATTGACATCAAGATTTAAGAACTTGATTATAGAATTGGGTGAATTTTTGGGTCTAGGCTAAACCTAAAGTAATATGGGTGTTGTTAGTTTCGAAATCTTATTGTGATTATGTACTTGAATAGATTGCATTGATTTGAAAGTTCAACAAAAAGGGAAGGCTCAAGTACCGGAGTGATTGTTCGATAAATTGAGGCAAGTCTATTTCTAAACCTCTGTTAAGTGCATAGAATCGTGTATTTCCTTGTGGTATGTGTTGAGGAGTAATGAGAATTGGTGATGGGTTGACTTGTCCATGTTGAATAATTCTAATGATGGAAAAAGGGTAATAAAAAGGTAACGTGATTAATTGTTTGTGTGCCATGTTTGAGAATGATTTGAAAGGATTATTGATTAATTGTTGGTGTTCATGACCCAGACCGTTGTGATTGGCACCCACACTATCACTCCAGTGGGAGAACCACTATTACGACCCAAAGTAAGCAAATAATCTAAAAACTAAGACATTTAAGTCAACACTAAGGAAATAAAAATAGAGTTCCCATAAACTCTAACAAAAGTCTAACAATAACTATCAATGCGGAAGAATAACCTAGAACCTGAAAGTCAATGTACCAAAACATTCTAAAAATGAACCAAGTCTAAACAAGAAGGGATACAACCCCAACTAATGAACTAATCAACTAGCTAAAACAAAAGTCTAAGTTCGGAAAAGGTGGACATAGACGAAAGAGAATCCCATGGTAGCCCGAAAGAATCGGCTCACCCTTGAATTCAAAGCGACGATCACTGATCTTCTAAGCGAGGTCTGTCAATAACCGCTTGAAGATGTCCGGTACTCAACAAAAATAAGAGCAAGTGCAGAATCAGTACACAACCACAGTGTACTAGTAGGATCACGCGGCTATCCCACCAGTGCAACATAAACAAGTCAAACAACATTATAATCACATTCATATATATCAACATTTACGAACAACGAACAACTTCACATTTTATGTCAAATCATTGGTCCTCTTATGGAACCCAAACACAAACAGTTAGCATGCCGGAACGTGGCAACCGATCCCATATTTATGTCGGAACGTGGCAACCGATCCCATTTTTATGCCGGAACGTGGCAACCGATCCAAGTTAGTTATGCCGGAACGTGGCAACCGATCCCATTCACACACCACAATCACAATCACAAGTATATCATCAAGATCATACATTTAAGTTATGATTACATGGCATTCATCAATTCTCTATCTCATTTACAACAAGTGTGATCAACACTGCAACATTCATACATATACAAGTATCATAATGAAGCAAGAACAAACATAATCACACAATCATAGAATCACAACAATCATCTACCTCAAAACAAGCTAGAAAGTTGAAACCCTAAGAAACTTGATCCTTCCCTTTCCGGATTCGTTTCGCTTGTTCTTCGTTTTTAGCCTCAAGAATGGTGAAAAATGAGTAGGAGTAGCCTGGGATTTGTTCCTTAGCTCTAAAAATAAAAAAAGTGCCAAATAAGGTCGTTCAGGGTTTATTAACGACATTAAGTCGCGTCTGGCCCGCCAAAGCGGCATTCTCGAGACAGAGAGCTAATTCAAGAATTCCAAAATCCCCATTTCACAACACACCTCTAACCAACGACGTTCAGAAAATACCCTTTACGTCAAGCTTGATTATGGGAGTTCTACTCGCTCGAATTCAATTTCATAGAGTCGTATGGATTCCTTAACGAGTTATCTAACCACTCATGCAATAAAAATCATAAATACATCACCCGATTTTTACCAAATTTTCCTACACCTCAATGACTCCGATTTCGTCCAAATCTGGACAAGGTTGGAAAAATCCAAATACTACGAAAAAGTTTTCAGCCCCAAATTTTTCCCCGTTGGCTTTTCTATAACAACGGGAACAGGTCGTTACAATAGATACCAATTTACCCATCACTCGTCCCCAAGTGACAAAACATAGGAAAATAGGCTAAGAAAGGAATGAAGTAGTACTTGAATCAACGAACAATTGGGGATACTTGTCTCGCATGTCCCTCTCGGTTTCCCAAGTAGCTTCCTCAACTAGACGATGCTTCCATTGAACTTTCACGGACTTAATCTCCCTGGTCCTCAACTTACGCACATCACGATCAAAAATTACAATCGGTTCCTCCTCATATTGGAGGTCCATGTCTAACACAATTGAGTCACACTTAATGATATAATCCCCGTCACCATGATACCTTTTCAACATGGATATATAAAATACCGGATGAACACTCGACAAATTAGGAGGTAAAGCCAATCTATACGCTACCGGCCCCACGCATTCAAGAATTTCAAATGGACCAATGTATCTAGGACTTAGCTTACCCTTCTTACCAAATATCATCACCCCTTGCATGAGTGATACCTTAAGAAAAACATTTTCACCAGATTGAAACATCATGTCTCTTACCTTATGATCCACATACTTCTTTTGTCTACTCTGGGATGCTAGAAGCTTAGCTTGAATACTCCTAACCTTATCTTGAGCATCCTTCACTAAATCAACCCCCAATGGTTTCACATCTCCAGCCTCAAACCATCCTATGGGTGATCTACATCCCATCCCATCCCATATAATGCTTCAAATGGTGCCATATTAATACTAGAGTGATAACTATTATTATAGGAGAACTCACACAAGGTATGAATTTATCCCAATGCCCTCCAAAACCAAGCACGCATGCCCTCAACATGTCTTCTAACACTTGAATAGTCCTCTCTGACTGTCCATCTGTCTATGGATGGAAGGTTGTACTAAAAGTGAGTTGTGTGCCCAATTCATCATGCAATTTCCTCCAAAAATTTGCATACATTTGTAAAATGTCATTTTTAAAGGCTCCTTTATTGGATAAGTAAATGTCATCTTCATTTCATTGATTTTTTCTACCATTTGAACAATTACTTACCTAGGTAATATGTAATTGTAGTAACATTTTAGTCCTTAGCTTAATTATGGTATTGCTTTCTTCTTATTATCTTTTCTTATTTGGAGGGAATCAACTTGTGACTTTTATGAAATTTTTATTTTGTGAAAATACAATCTTGTACTTTCTTCATTTATTTTTAAATGATATTTTAGCTTTTGTAATATCCTCTAAAATAAGTGACTTTTTTAAGATATCAAGAATATATATTTTTTTTTTCTTCAAAGTTAATCTTTACCTAAAATGCACAAGAAATTTTTAAGAAGCTAGATGGAGTAGGGAAAAAGGGAAAGGAATTACATGTTATAAATGACAACAAAGCATAAAGTAAATCAGGTTAAGATTAGTCTTTCCTTTTATTTTTGCCTCCGATTTATCATCTTGTAATCATTTCGTATTTAAATTTCTATATTTTGAATTCCTTAATAAAAAAAAATTGTCTCCGTCACTAATGAGGACCGTTCGATGAGCCAAAGATTGGTGGATCTTTGCCTATAAGTCATATTAACCTTTTAGTAGCTGATCACGGATAAAAAAAAGTCTGACTTTTTTTTAGTACAATTCTGTAATCTTTCTCCTTTCTCAGACGGGTTTCTTAGATGTTAATCACCCTACAATCTTAGAGTTGTGGGTTTGAGTCATAAAAGAAGTAAAA
This sequence comes from Solanum lignicaule, assembly GCA_029582545.1. Taxonomy (NCBI): domain Eukaryota; kingdom Viridiplantae; phylum Streptophyta; class Magnoliopsida; order Solanales; family Solanaceae; genus Solanum; species Solanum lignicaule. Next base: position 21,195 of record JAJOOF010010993.1, read on the forward strand.
AGATAGTAATGTGTTAGTATTTGTGTCCATTAAACTTGTAATAATGTGGCTTTCATTTCACCTTATATTTATAATTGAACTCGTTGCTTTTTTAACCCCTCATGTCTATACGATTTGTTAATTTACTCCATAACTTTTCATCTTTTTGCAGTATCACTCTTTATATTAATAGTAAAGAAATACTCTTATCTTACACGTTAATTTCAAATTTACATCCATCTGAGAATTGAGTTGTTGGATAACGCAAAAAATAGATTAGTTGAAGAGCAAATGTCCAAGCAAAGTACAAGTTGGAGTGACTCACTATATGTTCCCCTATAAATAGTGTTTTTGCTAAAGAATAAGAATACATATATATTAGTAAATGTCATGAACACTCCGAATTTAGTTTACCTATATATAGGTGAATTATTATCATACCTTAAAAAGAGTATGTTATATTGTTGATAGTCACAATCATGTGACACAACTTTGATACAAAAGTTAGTGAAAAAATTCATGATTTCCAAGTGAAAATGACAAAGAGAATATATATATATATATATATTAAAGTTCTTACTAAGAAAGAATATTTAGACACGATTAAGATCCGAGTGAACGGTAATTTGATGAAGTCGCTCAATACATGAATAACAATTATTAATTGGGGGAAAAAATTCTTATAAATAGTGTTTTCGCTAAAAGATAAGTGTATAATTTAGATTAAAACAGACATATAGATACACTACATTGATTTTGCATAAAATTTAAACTTAAGGTAATAATATATAGGGAAAAAGGACAAATATATCCCCAAACTATCGTAAATGGTATGTAGATACCCTCCGTCATACTTTTGGGACATTGGTGCCCTTGCTGTCCAAAAACTAGAGCATTTATGTCCTTCACTCTAACGGAAGACTAAATAGGGACACGTGACGCAATCTTATCTGTCGATAAATGTCGGATCAGTGGATAAGATTATGACACGTGTATGTCCGTTAGTATAAAGGGTATATATGCTCTAGTTTTTGAACGGCAGGGGCACCAATGTCCCAAAAGTATGACGGAGGATATTTACATATCATTTACGATAGTTCAGGGATATATTTGTCCTTTTCCCTAATATATAATTTACATTTATCTACAATTCTATGTATGAAACATTGGTGATATAGTTAATTGTGCAATTCTATTACTAGTTCATTCCTACGAAGCTTGTTTCACATTTATCAACGTTTTCTCTTATCTATCTAATAATAATAGGTAAACTTAGAAAACAGTAAATGGATAACATTTAATTATATTATATAGTTTCAACTTTCAATTTTTAACTTATATAGTCATATTTCAGAGGGAAATTATAATTAATTAGTATAACGTTGCTAAGAATTTGAAAGCTCAAATTGAACTTTGATCACGTAGTAGCCAAGATTTAATTAATTTGTTACTTGTTATTTTCAGTTACCTCAGTTGACTCTATTGCTAGTGAAGTTTCTAAATAACACTCAATCTCAAATATTAAATAAAACACTAATGTCATTGATATCTATATAAAATTACCTAATATGCATTTGTTTCTAGCTATGAAGAAAACTATTATTGGTCACATAAAAATAATATGTCAAAATTGGCTAAAGAAAACTATTGGTCACATGAAAATTAAAATACCAAAATTGCGGAGAAAACTGATAAAATGGTCTCTTTTCTTTTGTACTACTAGGTTTAATTAATTCTTTAGGTATCATTTGAGCAATTTTGATCATTTAAGGGATTGATTCGGATAATATGAAGGTAAGAAGACTGTTTAGAATAGACCTTTGAATCAAGTTGAGAATAACAAAATCACTTTTTAAAATGAAAAAAATAATAAAGTGAAATGCCATATAGAATAAAATGGAGAAAATTGTAGTAGCAATAATAAATAATATGATAATCAAAGCAAATTAGACAACAACAATAATAAAATCAAAAATAACAGGAAAATCAGTAGTAGTGATTTTTGTGTTACTAGGGTGAAAGTTTTGCAATTTTTCTGTTAGAAAACTTAATTATGTTACTTTAGTAAAAAGACATCATAGATTGTACTGGTTGAAATAATTTAATCTATGATCGTGTTTAAATTTAAGACAAAATATATCTAATTAATAATATTGGAAATTAATATTTGAAAAATGCCATTTTTACTGCTCCTTCCCTAGAAAGCCAAATGTCATTTTCATTTTCTTGGTTTTTGTAGCATTTGGACCATTTCTTAGAGAGCTCGTGAGTTTTATGAATTTACACATTGGGTTTATATCAAGTCTCGAATCATTTCAAAATGAATTTTGAGAAACTTTGAAAATCCTTTACAATTTTGCTATCCTAGCTTTAACATCAACATCGGAAAAGTTGAATGAAATGAGCTGAAGATATTGAATGAAATAGCTTTCAAAAACACATAGTAATTTCACTCGAACTTAGATACGTAAAGAAGGAGTTGAACGAAATGAAAAGAGTCATTTTTTAATGAAAGATGCCACAAAGCTACTATAGTTATTACATATTTGATCTTCTTTCTGTGTCAATAAGATTCAACATTTAATATATACATAAAATAAAATTTTAACCCTACATATACAATGTATTTTTTTTATTCTCTTTTTGGATCTCCACCCATAAAACAAGGTACAAAAATAGGATACGTGACTTTCATGTTGATTCGTCACCTAGAAGCTCTTTATGCACGGTCCTAAATTAATCTAAGAGTGTCAATTAGGCCAAGTCATTCCAAGATCGAATCAGATCCGGTAGTAGCTAAGATTGAACCAACCCAAGACTTGTGGGTCGTGACGTGTCCGTTCGCCTTGAAGATCTGGAATCGGCCGAGCACAAACCTCAATCGATAATCGAAATCGGTTGAACTAATACTATTTGTGATTTGATAGTACCAGTTTAACCAATCCGACCTGATTGTTTACTCTAAATTTTAAAATTATATTTAACATTCATGAAGTGATTTAAAAAATACTTTTAAAAAATTTATAAGAAAATATTCTTTAGTTGAAACCCGAACCAATATAGCTCGGAACTGCACAAGATACATCAAACCCAATAAAATTCGGATTTGTAGGACCCAGTAACCCCAACCCGATATCCAACCCAGACACAGAGCGACCACATTCCGTAATTAGTGAATCGACCCGATTGCCCGACACAATGCCACCCTTAAATTAATATACCAAATACATCTTCTTTTATCTTGAACTTTTGCTTATTATTCTTTTCGTCTTAATTTATGTGATACTATTTGACTTTCTTACAAAGTTTAAGAAAGAAATAATTTTTTTTGACATTTGTGGTTAGAAATATTCATGGACCATTTGTGTGGCTACGGGTTTGTTTGGAAAGCCACCTGGTAATTGAAATTGGTGTAAGCCTAGTAATTACACTGACCTGTTTGGTTGCCACAGTGTAATTATACTGTAATTACACATGTCATGTTTGGATGCCACAGTGTAATTACACATGTTGTGTTTGGATGCACAATTGTAATCATAAAATTATATTAAATTTTAAAAATAAAAATTAATTATTTAAAATTTTTAAAGACAAATAAGAAACTATATAAATTATATTAAATTAAATATTTAAGATATATATTATTTTTTGAAAATATATTAATTAATAAACATATGTTCTTAACTAATATTATGAAAAAAATAATTGATTTATATTTTTTCAAATTAATATATTTCAATTGAATTGATCATAAAAACTAAAAGTATGAAGTTTCTACGAACATCGTGAAATGCATGTTTGATAAAAAGGTTAATATATAAAATGTCATAAATTATTAAAATGTTTGACAAAAAGATAATCTATCAAGTCTAATTAAAAAATGACTTGCAATGTGAATTCAATATTACTAAAACAAATGAAACTGAAAATATAACATAAATTCAAAACAAAAAATTTAACATAATACTCTTATCGCAAATTTCAACATAGCATACATAAATATGATTTATTTTTTTTATTTTTTTTAAAAAGACGTAAGTCTATAACCTTACTCAACAATAAATTCTATTTTAAATTAAAAATTAGAATACTAATAAAATTATTCTAATGAGAAAATAAGCATGGCATGAAGAAATAGATAATATGAAAAAATTGCATAGAATCACATGAAGTAAGGTTGAGAATGACAAGAAAATGAAATATAATAATATAAAATAAAAAATAAACTTTTAGAAATTTTTAGAATAATAAAAATAAAAACTTAAAATAATAGAAGTAAAAAAAACTAAAACAAAAAAATAAAAAATAGAAATTAAAAAAATAATAAAAAGTAATCAGTGATGTAATTATCAGCAATTCACAGCCTCTGTGAATTGGAGAGTGTAATTACTCCTGCCAATTACACCAATTACCTGTTGATCAAGTAATTACATGTCTAACCAAACAGGACAGATAATGTAATTACACCTAATTACACCAAATCTAATTACCAGGGTGTCCTTCCAAACAGGCCCTAAATGATTTCTTTAAGAGTAAAAACAAAATTTTAAAGTTGAATATTAAAATGTTAAATTGTGATCAGGAACGGACCGACCTTATATCAAAGGGTGTCACCAACACTACGTCGTCAATTTTTTTAATATTATATATATAAATAAATAATCTGAAAAAACAATACATGATTACTACTAAATAAATCATAAATTCATAAAATGATAACCAATCTTGGTCCGTTGGTTTGGCGCATGGCATGTGCGATTAAACAATCCAAGCGAACTATAATTGCATTGTAAGAATTCAATTGAACGTTCATATTTTTCTTTTCATCTTTTTAGTTCAAGTCGAAATTTCTTGAATTTATTCATTATTTTCTTATGAACTTAATTTTAGGGAAAATGCATAAGTACCCCCCTGCCTATGCCCGAAATCCCAGAGACACACCTAACCTTTACTAAGGTCCTATTACCCCCCGAACTTAATTTATCTATAATATTCTACCCCTTTTCGGCCTACGTGGCACTATCCTTGAAAAAATTGTCAACGTGCACTGGGCCCACAAGATAGTGCCACGTAGGCCAAAAAGGGGTAGAATATTACATATAAAATAAACTCGGGGGGGTAATAGGACCTTAGTAAAGGTTAGGTGTGTCTCTGGGATTTCGGGCATAGGCTGGGGGGTACTTATGCATTTTCCCTTAATTTTATGAAAACTTATTGTGGTGAATTTTATTTTATTTTAATTTATGTTTTATTAGTATGTTTTAAGTAATTTTTATTAGTATAATGTTGTTATAATTTTTTAAATGTCGATATTGCTCACAAAAAATCCTACGAACACCACTGACGATTGAGCCTATAGGTCATTTCATTGGGAGTGAAACTTTATTGGTGGATCTTTAATAACTGATCACGTATAAAAAAATTGAGAATATTTTTACCACAATTCAACGATCTTTTCCGTATATAAGCAAAAATGTAACATGATGCTTCAACTTTTCATGGATTGTTTTATTTTTAATGTATGAAACAAAAGGGCCCCTAAACACACTATCCAACAAGAGATAGGTAAGGTATACACAAATTATGGAAGTTTGATAAGTTGTCAAAAAGTCCTACACCGTTAAAAGATATCATTACACTTTACATTAGTTCTTTTTTTTTATCAACTACTTATGACCAATTTTGTTTGAATATCCAATAATCTTCTCCTTACTAAGTCTTACGAGGTAGATCACCAAGATTCATTGGACGTTTATCTAGGTACAAATTTTTGTGTCACTCACATCATCCAAAGTGTGGCCGCTAAAGGCCAAGATAAGCAAAGGCAATACATAGACTCACTCATTCACATTATTACTATGTCATGTTCACACTCGACTTTTCTTATTGGGCTCTAGTAATAGTTAATGAGCTAAGTCAGCCTAAAAATATAACCTGATTTAATAACATCTCGTTTTCGATTCACCAAGTCAAGACTTTATACCAATTTGGTACTCCAAATTTACATCTTTTAACCAAAATCGAAGAAACTTTTAGTCTAAATTGTAGTCCAGAAAAAAATAGTATAATTGTAGTGAAGATATTTTGAGAAAAAAAAATTGTCCAAGAAGATGGATAAGTTAAAGAAGAAAATTGTATGATAGTAATAGTACAAGAGTAATCACGAATAAACTCACACCCAAACAAAAAAATAACACAGAAAAACTGGTTGGACAGCGAAAATCTAGAACTTGGGACCCCACTTATCCTTTTCATTTTTTTTCATGTGATGTTCGATATTGATATTGAAATCTTATCAATTCGAATTCACACATTGTAGGACTCGATCATCACTTTTGAGGACAGTACTCCTATCAAGATATTTTTCATTTTCAGAACTCAAACTCAAAGACATTTAATTACTGACGATAAAATCTTAACCATTCTAGCACAGTCATATTAGTGACCCCACTTATCCTTGAGCTGATATGGATTCCTTATCCAATTTTTCTCACACATGTGGCAGCAACAACAATTCAATCTCTGATTTCTCTGTGGATAACACTTGATTTATACTACTAATTACTACACCATATCTCATCATCTCACATCCAAGAAAAACAAATCACAACATATAACACTTTCACCATGGCCTCCTCCTCTATAGCTTGTGTGCAATTCTCAGCCAAGAAATCCCCTGTAATTCCATCAAATTTTCTTGGTACAAAAATTTCATCTTGTTCTACCACTCAGAAAAACAAAAATCAGAGATCCTTGAAAGTTGTGGCCGCCATTGGAGATGTTTCATCCGACGGAACCGTTTACTTAATTGCTGGCGCTGCTGCTGTCGCATTACTTGGAACTGCTTTCCCTATACTCTTTTCCCGCAAAGACCTGTACTATTTTCCCCCTTTTTGCTTCAATTTGTCCTTTTAGTACTGTTTATTAACCATCTGCAATTCATAACGGCCGAGACATCTGATTAAGGATGGAGTGATCCATAGGAAAAAGGACCGCTCAATAAATGAAACTGCCTAAAAATAAATTGAATTGTTCGAAAGTTATCCAACTTGAGTTTGTTTGTTTGTTTATTTCGAGAAATCTATGGATCAATTACGATTTATTAATTCAGAAATTATGTCTAAAATTTCAGAATCCGTCACGTGTCTTCCAATTGATGCTTTGAATGTGTTTGTATTATAGGTGTCCAGAATGTGATGGAGCAGGATTTGTGAGGAAAGGAGGAGCAGCTTTGAAAGCAAATGCAGCTAGAAAAGATCAAGTTCAGATTGTTTGTGCAAATTGCAATGGTCTTGGCAAGCTCAACCAAGTAGACAAGTAAAAACCAACACATCACATAATAATTATTATAATATATGTACTAGTATTTCCTTTGTACCTCTAGATCTTTTTTTCTTTTTTTTTTTAATTTGGGTAAGTGCCTATGGAACTTGTAACTCCTTCATTTACATTTTTGCAAGTTATTAAAGTAATACATTTGAACTTACTCAAACTTCATCAAATTCTCTTGCTTAAAAACTCCAATTAATTTCTATCAAACAATGCTGGTATCGAAGATGTGACCTCGTATTGCAAAGTGGAGTTTACAACCATCATCCCAGAAAGCAAACTTTACCAATAAGCGTTATTTAATCAATATTTATACGTTAGCACATTAATTTTATAATTCTATATTTTGTAGATGTTGAATGACATGCCTTTTAAGTAATGTGCATTAGCTTTACATGGTTATATACAAAGTACCCCCACCCCACACACACCACACTATATATAATACCTTTTCACAAATAATCATGTATAAATAACTAAAGAAAAAAAATTAGAAAAAAAAGAAGACAACATGTAAGGAAAGCAGAATAAAACTATAAGAAATATAAATTAAACAAATCCAGTACAATTCATCATTCCCTATTTCTTTGGCATGGAAAAGTGATTCTCTATACTAGAATATACTATTTTATATGTTATAATTTATAATTAATTAATATTGATGTATACATGTAATAATTTTTTTAAATACTATCTACTTACATTTTCTTCCCCTAAATAATTGCACCATATAAAAAAAGGAAAACAATTTATTCAATATCGTATGATCAGGATAATGGTATTTATTAAACATCATAGGAGGCTAGTGATATATCTAACCAAATGAAAAAAATAAATTGAATAACAATTTTTTTAAAATTTTGATGTATATAAATAAGAAAAGATATTTATTAAATATCAAATGAAAAGTATTAGAAAATAATATTTTTTTTATTTGGTATAATGGGTAATGTTACATTAATTAGGAAAAATAATTTACTAAATATGATATGAAGGTAATGGCATATTGAACAACTAGGATCCATCCATAATTTATGATATACAGACCATTCTTTTTCGATTATTGATAGGATTATCAAAGTTTTTGATGGATAAAAAAATATGATAATTCAATCTTAATCCATGTTATTCATTATTAATTGAATTGTTCGAAGTTACATTTCTTTTTGGTGTCATAAATAGACTCGATGATACTAGATTGGATTATTATACCATTGGTATATATCCTTTTTGTGTCATAACGTATATATTAATGGTATAATAATCAATCTAGTATCATCAAGACTAATTTTAAAAAGATATTTAATTTTGTGTCCAAACTATTTAGTCAAAAGCTTATTCAAAACTAGTTATTACTTTTGGTGCACTATGTACTTTATCAATACTTATTATGTAATATTTTTATAAGGTATACTATTGTTGAGTTTACAACAAGAATTTGATACTAATAATGTTATTAGGGTCATTTCAAGTTAATAAGTTAGCCATATATGTGTAATACATCATCTTAGATCTTGTTGTATAAATTTTTTTATCTAATAATATGAATATTTGAGTAGTTTAATCCAAAATTTAAAATATTTTTAGCATTTAAAAAAAAACAATCTTTCTTTCCTACAAATTTCAATATAAAATAAAACAAATTGATAAATCAATGTTACAAATTTTTTAGATGAATTAAGGTCGATGGTTATAAAGGTGGGTAAAGTAATTACTCTTTCATTGAAGGCTCTTTTTTCTCATGACAACATTTACGATTTATGAATAAGAATTGCTCGATCGTTAGTATGTACGTTATCTTTTTAATAGCAATTTTCACATTGGTAATCAAAGGAAAAATAAAATTAAAAAAATAACATTTTTTACTTGAAATATTGTATTATTTAGCTCATTTTTACATAATCAAGTTGATTGAAGCAAATATTGAATTGATTGGATCATAATATGACCCTCGACTAATCATGTTTTTACGATAACAACAAATGAGTTTAAATCCAAGCATGTCAGAACCAAACATGGCTATGTGACATGAGCTTAAATTCAAGTGTGTTGGAAATTGATATTCTAGCCACGAAAACTACTTGGTCTAATATAATTTATGTTTCATAAAATTAAGAAGAAAAAAAATTCTTCAAATTTGCTTTGACATATTTTTAATTAAATATACAAATTTACTGATAATTATGTCAATTCAAAATAAGAAAAAGAATCATAATTAAGAATATTTGTAATCAAAACCCTTCTAATTTTAAGAGTATTAATTACCGGACATTCATTAAATAATTAAGAGCGGATTCGGTTTAAAATATAAGTGAATTTTATTTAATTCTAAATTAAAAAGGGGGAACTTACGTAAATCCCATAAGTTTAGGAGTTAATTATTTATATACACTCTAGTTTGCAATATTACGTATCTTATCAGATTTTGGTGCCTCCAAATACATCAAGATACATGTATCTTGGATAATTGGGGTCAAACTTTAGGTGTAATTTGGTCTAGATACATTGTATCCAAGTGGATTTGCATGTATCCAGGTTACTTAGCAAAACTCGCTCACCCCTCTCGCCGTTCTTCCATGTATCTGGTATCCCAATATATATATATATATATATATATATTGATTTAACATCAATTAAGCAAAATTATCAGCCGTAATGACACCAATACAATATATGATACTGATTTAGTATCAGTTAAGCGAAATTAATTGGAGGTATATAGTGTAATTATTTAGTAGGATATAAATGTAAAAGGGTATATATTTATAGTTATTTTACTTTTATGAGGTATTTGTTTTGTTTCCTTTTTTTTCATAAAAAATATGTATCACATATAAATTTATATATTTGGTATAAATTATTTTTATATAATATATTGTATAACATAGATATACACAATATTTTATGCATAATCAAATTGAAGATGAGAATCATTTGCCGTAAACTAATTTCTTAGCAGAGAAAATAATGACGATGAAAGGAAAATGATATATATTACTCCCTCCGTTTTAATTGATGTGACATATTTTAAATTTTAAGATTTAAATTAATCTATTTTTTTATTGTAAAATTTTCATATATCTTTTAAATAATTTGGGTTTGTCAATTATTTTGACATATAGTACTTTTTACGTAATTTACAAATATATAAATTTCATTTCAAAAAATTGAAGATTTCATGTGTAAATTTTCGGTCAAACTTAAATTATTTGACTCTCGAAAAATGAAATGTGTCACATAAATTGGGACAAAGTGAGTAGTAATTAGATCATTAGGATTTGAGAGAAGTATTGTAAACACCCCTAAAATCTGTGTAAATTACTAGTTTCCTCCTCGAACTATTGACAATATTAAAAACATTTTTTTACTTGACTAACTAAGCTTAGATACAGACCTGAGCTGCCACATGACATAACAAGTGATCTCAAATTCTTGTAGGAGTATAAGACTCTTAATAAAAATTCAAGAGAAGTGTTGGAAATCTCTTAAACTTGATGATAATTTAGAAGTTATTTTCACTCATGTTGTAAGATCGGAGATGTGCTTAAGTTCAGTTTGTCAAATAAAGAGGTGTTTTTAAGGTTATCAATGTTTAGGGATGAAACTAATAATTCGCGTCGAGTTAAATGTGTTTCCAATACTTCCTATCTTAGAATTTCCTTCATTCCTTTTTAATCTTCATATTGCACTTTTCGTGAGTGATTTAACTAATTTTCAAAGCTAAATTAGATTATATTAATTTCATATATATATTTTTTGGCACAATTATATTTGGCTCGGAAGTTAAATATAGTTATCTAAGTTGTAAGTCGGGTCCCATACAACCAAACACCACTCCAACTTTGCCTTAGATCCAACCCGTAAATTCCATTTTCCATTCCCCCGTCCAACCTCGCCGGCGACGACGTCTGTATCCTCTTCTCTCAGCCACCACTCCGGCAAGTGAAAAGCGGAGATGAAAGCAACACGTGGTTGCAGATTCTCCTTCCACGTCACCGTCGTCGCTGCGGCAATTGCTTACATTTACTTCTCCACTGTATTTGTATTCATTGATCAGTGGTTGGGACTTTGGTCGTCTCCCGGTATGCTTAACGCCGTCCTGTTTTCCGTCGTTGCTCTCTTCTGCATTTTGAGTTATGCACTTGCAATCTACACTGATCCGGGTCGGGTTCCTAGCTCCTTCGTGCCCGATGTCGAAGACCCGGAGAATACGGTTCAAGAGATCAAGCGAAAGGTTTTGTTCGTTTTTTACCTTTATAATTTACTTTAATGTCGTATATTCTACTTGTATTATGCTGGTAGAGACTAGCCCTTTCCCTGAACTCCGCACATAGCAGGAGCTTAGTGCAGTGAGCTGCTTTTTCTTTTTTAAGGAGGTAGAGGCTAGAGCGTGTGAACTAGTTAATAACACATTGAACTAGAATCAAGTTGTGGCTTGTGCTTTTGCAGAAATGGAGATTCTGGTTTTTTATTAATGGAGTTCACCAGTTATGAAATATGACATTAACATCTGTAGCAGATACAGGAAGAAATTATTTCTAGGTTATTATAATGGTATGATCATGTGGAGTTTATAATAACAAATATGTCACCAAGCATGACAAGTGAGCAAGTCAAGCAAAACCCTGTAGATAATGAATTTACTGTTAAAAATGTTTTGTTGGATGCTTTTGTCATACTGGATGAAGTCAATTATTGGAAAATCTTCCTTTCAAATACTTGCTCTTGTAATGCTTGATTATGGGCAAAGGTCTTAGGTGGACTGGCAGAACGTTGATACTTCAATATTTGTTAACTGTATACAGTGTTTTCGTCCCTCTGTGAGCTGAATGAAAACGCGGAGGATTATTCTTTTGTACTTCTGGAATTCGGGGTTGGAACCCCTTTAACTGTGCTCTATCCCAAAACTTTCTTCTTTGAAGTCTTTGCCTCTTTAGATAAGCATTTCATAGTCAATATCGTGAAAATCCAATCCATCCCAAAAGAAAAAAGCTGTTCTAAACCTCCTTTGTTACTTGATGCTGCAAAAAAAGGAAGATGTTTTTAGTTTCATGCAGAACTCACCTATTACCCAACACTGTCCCCCTGCCCTTGTATGGAGATTGTTTTGAATAGGTAACTCTAATGTGGCATGCACTGCCAGTGGAAGCACAATGTAATGTTAAGGTGCTTTAAAAACTTAGTTGTCACAACTATAATGAGTAGAGAGACTTAGCAGAGAAATAACCCCCTTTTCTCCCCTACTGATAAATAGAGCCTATAATCTGGCCACAAAAATCATACCCTTTTAACAATGGTGTCAATTCCTATGTAATACAATTTATCTTACATTCTAGGTATGCCCTTGTTCAGAAGGTTCCCTGCTCAATCTTCATCCCAAGAAAAAGGGATGGTCCATTCAGCTTAATTTCTAACTCTGCAGCAAGCACATCTAAATTGCTTAGAAAGATTTCCTTCAATGTACACTTCTTTTGCTATAGTGACCGGAATTTGATTCTTCTACCAAGTACCATCATCAATTTTCAAATTTGATGTGTTTTCAAATCCCCCAGTTGGTTTCCACAAACTCAACCCCTTAGAATTTGCCACAAGTCTTGACTTGCATTGACCGCCTTCTACTCCATTACTCATTGCTACAACAGATCTGCGCAGTCTATACTCCTTATCAAACTTATTGATGAACCTTCATAACTATTTGCCCTGCTTGCTGATGTTGTCGCTCCACCTTTATAAACATGAAACCGGAATGTCTTACTATTTCCTCCCCATTGAAAGTCATATATTCTTTGATCTGGTCTTTGTCTTTGTCATGTAGTAGTTTCTCTCTTGGTGCAAACTTAAGGTTGAGAGACTGGTCTCCCAACACTCTAACGATCATTGAACCAGGAATGTCATTTACTTGGTAATGTTTTTACTGGTAACTGATTCAACTGGCAGGCAAGTTGAGTGAACCTTTTTTTTTTTAAATGATAACAAACTTGAAAGAACCCGTAGAAGTATAATCTAGAAGTGTGTCAAAATTAGTATAATAGGTATGAACATTTTATACCTATTTGAATTGAAGAAGGCTGTTTCTCATTCTCTAACCAAATTATCAAATACTTTGAGAAAACGACCAAAATGGTCCTTAATGCATAGGGGTTGAATTATTTTTGTCCTTCATATATACCATCTTATTGAAATTGTACTTGATGTATGTAAAAAGATATCAATTTGGTCCTTAGCCCTAAAACTAACATTAAAAGTGAAAAATTCTGTTAAATTTAATTGTGGAGTGCTTGGATGTGATTTCGTTTCTGTTGAATTACTCTGCAGGGTGGGGATATGAGATACTGCCAGAAGTGTTCCCTTTATAAGCCTCCACGTGCCCATCATTGTCGTGTATGTAATAGATGTGTACTGCGAATGGTATGCCGTATGCCTCTATGTTTACTTTTATGTTATTTCTTGATATCCTGGATAATATACTAAATCGTTTGCCTCTTGAATACAAGGATCATCATTGTGTGTGGATGAATAATTGTGTGGGCCATGCAAACTACAAGATCTTCTTCATCTTCGTTTTATACGCCGTTATTGCTTGCATATATTCCCTGGTAAGAAGTTGGCATTTTGATGCCTTTTAGAGGCTGTATATGATCTTGGTATGCTATGCCTGTATCCTTTCTTCCTTTATTACTTATATTTCTAAATTGGTGCTTATGATGAAATTTGATTGATCAACATAACCTACAAGATTTAAGTATCTTTGCCTTGCTCGCGACCCTTCAACACTTCCTACTTTTGTTTCTTCAGGTTCTGCTTGTTGGTAGCATAACTATTGATTCTCCAAAGGACAACCAGCAAATTGAAGGTTCTTACAGAACAGTATATGTAATTTCTCATGAGCTAGTTTTGTTCTTAGTACTATTTCATTCATCCATTTGCTCAGATGTTGTTCCTTTTAGCAGATTCTTTCAGGGCTTCTACTGGTGCCACTAAGTTTGGCACTAGGGGTTTTTCTGGGTTGGCATGTGCACCTGATTTTGCAAAACAAGACAACCATTGAGGTCTGTCTACCTGAATATATGCTACTTTATTCTATTCTTTTCAAATTATAACTGATTAGTGCCTAATAGTACCAAGAAGGTGTCAGAGCTATGTGGCTGGCTGAAAAGGGAGGTCATGTACATTCACATCCATATGATCTTGGTGCATATGAGAATTTGATATCAGTAAGTGATCATTCTTCTTTCTCTATATGCTATCGTTAACTTCCTTTTCCTTGTCCATAATTCTTTTTTCTTCCTTGATTTCCCAACTTCTTTAGTTTAATAATTTTAACTGGTTTGCCTGGGAATGCAGGTTCTAGGCCCAAATGTATGTTGCTGGGCGTGCCCCACAACAAGACATATAGGTTCTGGCCTTCGCTATCGGACACCATTTGAGGGCTCCTCGACATCAAGATCATGAACATGTTACTGAAACATACAAGATGTCAATGTTTTAGTTGCCAAAGAAGCAGAGGAAGCCTGGTTCTGCCTTAGGAGTAGCAAGATTAACAGTGTCGTCTGCTCGCCATCTTCCAAGATTAACAACATGGAGGTGATTTTTCAATTTTTGTTTTCTGTCATTTCAGAAATTTCCAGTCCTCCATATGCTGAGACACTATCAAAAGGTAACGAGAGTATTCGAAGAGGCTGTCAATAGGAGAGTTGATAGTTCCCATTGTTCATAGTTGGGATTATAGAGCTAGCATACACCATGTAAAATAGAAAAGAACTTGCATGTGGCTCAAACAGCTGCAATTATGTGCCAACTTCTGTCTTCCCTCTTCCAGCATAATTGGTAATGTTGACAAATGACAGGCCATTGGTGAATCCTTTTTCTCGAAACAAATCATAGCAACTTAGGTAAAGTTAATTCTAAGTTTTTAAATCTTGTCAAGGGTTAAATCGGTTTGGCGTAGGGGTTGTTTTAAGATTTTTATTTCTTAACCATCCGGTATTCGATTCACTGACTCAATTAATTTAAATTCATGTAAGGTCGGCCAACTAAGGAGAAAAATAGTTTCCTAATGGAACTTTTTTCGTATTTTTATTATTCAAATTCGAGACTTGTAATTAAGAGTAGAGTGATAATCATATACTACGTGGTTAAATATTCCTTCTATATGTTTGTTGCTTAACTATGGTTGGTGAGCGCAAAACATTGTTGGGCTGTATCACATGTATATGTTTACGAGGCTGAAAGCCTGAAACCAAGAAACTTAACTGGCTACTCACAGAAAAACGAAAATTGAACAAGCTCAGGGGATACTTAAGGTTCATTTGGACTTTAGTCCCTATTTTTGTGCTGTCTTTAATTTTTGTCATCATAACAAACATTTTTTTTTATTTTTTTTTTATCATAATACCCAACCAGTTATATTCGAATATAACTTCAGTTTCTTCCGAAGAATTTATGCTTCACTGGGCATAAGATTGATTTCTAAAGAATAAAAATGAAATATATGGAAGACATTAAAGACCAGCCTTTTTAAAGTGCAAAATTTTGGATACTTAATGGTGAAGATGCTATTAAATACCGCCAAAAATTGCGTTGGAATTATTACTATATATTTATCATTAATTAGAGATGTTGAGCTCAAAGATTTAACAAAGAGTTCTTTAGGTTTAATTGACTTAAGATTATCAATATCATTCATTTTTAATTAAAGGCTCTCTAAAATAAAATTTTAAATTAATCGAACCTAGACACAAATACAAAACATCAACTATCAAGTGGAAAAAACAAAAACAAAAATAAAGATACAAAGGATAAAGGGGGACATCTACCGTAATCCCTCGTGGACTCCATGCTCCTTTTCCTAGTCAGCTAGTAACCAAATTTGCCCACACTCCTAATTACGCCGTGCGTACACGCGCGCGCTTTCCCCTATTTCAATTCCATTAATTGGAGAGGAAAAAAATTTAATTGCTTAATTTCTTACGACTAAAAATATGCAAGACATATTTCTTCATTTTTGTTTATTTATGAAACTCATATATATATATA
>JAJOOF010010994.1:0-23524 GCA_029582545.1 Solanum lignicaule
TATCAAGTGTTTGGTTCATTGTTTCTTACCTAGTTTTGTGTGTGGTTTAAAACTCTACAAAAAAAATTCTTTCCAATTATACCCTTGAGTTATTATGGGATTTTCTATTTCATATAATTGGGTCAAGGTAGATAATTGACGGACAATATTATTTTTTTATAGCATTTTAACTAGCTAGGAGAATAAAAATTTTATTGTCATGTTCACTATTTTCTCACTTAAATTATTTGAGAGTAAATAATTGTTATCTTAATAAATTGGAGTTAATATCTCAAAAGGTCACAGAACTATAATAATTTATAGAGAAAATTTATTGAATTTTGTTTTGTATCAATAAATTTAAAAAAAAAACTCTTTATCATAAAATAAAATAAAATATAGCAAAATAAATTAAACTATTTTTATACTCGAGATGTTTTATATATATATATATATATATGTTCTTGTTTTAGACTACTTATGTAATGTTTAATGGACTTCCGTTAAGAGGCAATATTTGACTTATGAATTGTTCTTAAATTCATACATCAACATTAGCATATTAGTCGGATTATAATATTTTATATTAATAATAAATAGATTAGATAACTCATATTTTAGAAACAAATTTTTTTATCTAAATAATAAAATTTGTAAGCTAATTTATTTAAATAAATTTATTAGTATAAATATAAAACATAAATTCAAGAAAATAAACAAAATGATTAAAAGGATTTGAGGGGGTATTTTTGTCTTTACCTAGATTAGTCCCATGGTATTAGAACTAATACCACCAAATGGAAGGTATTAGTTATACACCCTATAATACCATGTAGGGTGTATAACTAATCCATGGATTGATTATACATAGACCCAAAATTCCTACCAAACATAGTACTAAATAATACCACACATAATACTTGGACTATTTCTCCTAATACTCAGGGGCGGCCCTACGTTGTAGGTTTTGGGTGCTCGAGCACCCACTAATCTCAATGCGTAATGTATAAAGTTATACATAAAATATTTAAAAATTAATATATTAAACAGTTGAGCACCCACAAACACTAAAGTGCTTTAGCCGCTTTGGTTCTGAAGCTGAATATACAGCGCTCAGCACCCGAGATAACGAGAGTTCGAATCTTGGGGGAAGCAATTATTTTTAGGTTTGTTTCTTAATTCCTTTCATATATTACTAAACATTTTCTCTTCTTTTTTCTTTTTTTCAATCTTCGCCCATTTTTCCGCTAACATTTCAATCTTAACTTCTTCTTTTTTAGTTTATTTTTTCACTTTTTGAATTTCCTATATCTCATTTATTACAACAAAAAACTTAAGTTTTTAAAAACTGCAGAGTGTAAATATTTGTAGTTGTCAACATGCAATGATATGATACAATTATTCAATATCTTCAAAATATGAAAGTTCGTCGAGAATCGTACTACTAGAAGCTTTTTTTTTTGTAAAAAAAATATTAATATTAATCGTAGTTCGCTCGGTAACTTATGACTAAAAGTCTTATTTCTAATAATAAGCCTTTTATTTTCACGATAATTAAAATATTTATACATTTATATTAAAAAGTGAGCACCCATGATCTTAAAATCCTGGATCCGCCACTGCTAATACTCCCTACCAAACGACCCCTTAGGGTGGAAAAAACACTAGCTATAGATCAATCCTATGTCTTTTCATACTGTTATGCTTTTACTGAAATCCATGCTGTTATATCTATAGAGATACATCAGACTGCTACTGAAAATTTTCTTGATCCCAGTTAACTTGTACTCAAAAAAGACAAAAAGGTAGTTCATGTGTATGCTAGTAGTAAATTTTCGTCATCTCATGTTATGAGAGCACGACTTCCATCCATGCTCAGTATACGACACCTTGTCTTCTTCTCAGTTCTCACAATGATTTTGAATTTATTTTTTCTTTACATCTGAAGTTGCTAGTTCTGACATCAGTACAGTACAGATGTTTAGCTAAACTTTAAAGAAAAAACCTGGCATATTGCAGTTTTATTGATTAATGAGCACTCTAGTGTTTTCATATTTCTATATTTCTATCTACCATAAAGTAGATTTCTGTATTTTTTGATTGTATGCTACTTATACCAAGATGTAATTGCAGGTACTCAATGTGGGAACCTCTATTGGAAAAGTGGGATTTCTTGGGGAGAAGAATCAGAAGCTTTGGTGTTTGACACACATTGAAACTTTAAGGTTTTATAATACCTATATCATCCTAATATGCTCCATAGCTCCATGCTGATTTGTGCATCCCTCCTTATTGTAGATATCTCTGAACATGATCTAAGCTATTTCTTTTTTACTTTTGGAGGAAAAATCTGATCCTCACCTTTTTTTTTGTTTGTCTTTTTCTGGTTCAGTTTCTGGGACTGGAAAGAGGAAAGAGCTGTGGTCAGTTTTGAGGATGCTAGATCCTTGGCCTCCAAGAGCTGGATGGTGGACAACGTATGTGTCTTGTACACTTGTTCATTTTCTCTATGCAAGGAAACTCATTACTCTGTTCTTGTTAAATATCTAATACATGTATGCGTTCAAAGGAAGACATACTACTGCTTTGCAGTTGCCAGTGATCTTCGAGACCTGGCAACTGCAATGTTCTGCACTTGGAATTTTTTCTTTAAAAGAATTAATTGAAGATTTATCATATAACTTGGAAAATCTGTTGAGTGCTATTTAAGGCAATAACTCTGAGTTAGATAGAACATAAACTGACTACTCCGGCTTAAATTTTGATGGCAGGTTGACTATTTTGTTGATTGCCACTATTCAGTGGAGGAAGACCGTTTCTGGGTGATTGGTGGGACGAATGGTGGTTCCTTGAGCTATTTCCCTGTAACTTATAAAGAGACACGAGCCATTGGTCCTCCAGAAGCAGTTTTATGCGGTGGACATGAAGGCATCATTAGGAGTGTCTTGTCTGGCGTACCAGGGCAGACCATGGATAACCACGGTATCTTTGGATGGACTGGTGGTGAAGATGGTCGTCTTTGTTGCTGGTTGTCTGATGGTTCTGCTACAAGTCAATCATGGATCTCTACTCTTGCTCTGAAATCAGACAAGACTCGCAGAAAAGGCAGACATTCTCCGTATTAACAATTTTTCCTTTCGATGGAAGATTATGTTGTATATTATTACTAATTCCTTATATCGTCTTGGTGTCTTTTATCAATGTTGTGTCTTAATTCATTGGTCAGGCTTGCTTCATTTAAAAAGCCGTCTTTCTTGGTGGTTACTTTGTATTTTTAATTTTTTTAAGTCAATCCAAACGGGCTCTTGGAGCATAGCACAAATGTCACGAACAGAAAACAAGAATGTTAAATTAACCACAATGAATCGTTCTCCCGTCCCCCAGAACTCTTCTCTCCACCTCTCAAAACAAGTGTTAGCGAGAGAGATAACCTTCATCATGTATTCTTCAGTTGATTCCTTGCCATTTAGATAATTCTATTTCCATAGACAAAATGCAGTTTCAATCTACAGGTGTCTAATAATTTACAGAAAGAAGTCCTGCTTCGATTCAGTTAGGTGATGTTGCCAACTGGAGTTCATAAGGTGGTTTCATCCGCATTTAATCTTCTATGTACAGTCCTCAGATCAACCAAGTGACGCATTGTTGGTCTACCATGTGGACAATTCCACGGAGACTTGAGGCGTGAGAGATTATCAAGTATCTGAAACAAAGAAACTCGGGTCAGAAATTCTACATTAAACTAGACAATTGCTGAAGTACCAAGTAGAGAGGATGAAATCTCAGATACCATATGATATGAATATACATCCAAGAACACAGTAAAATGAACAAAAATACCTTTTGCATCTCATTTCTTCCAAGTGGATCTCCAATAACAACAGATGATTTGCACGCACGCGATGCCAACATTGCACGAACTCTAGGAGGACATAAGGAATCGGCTGTATCATTCTTATAAGCACCCATTATGGAACATTCTTCCTCACTATCGGCAAGAATGGAAATGAGTTCTTTCACATCTGCAAGAACAATAAAGCAAAATGAAAATATACGAGTCAAAGTTCCTTAATGCAATAAAGCAGTGCAGATGCAAGAGTTAACACGACTTATCCTCCCTTACATTCTGTAACTCACATCGGCCCAACTAACCGCCAATTTGTCCAGTAATGCAAAGCGCATTCCACATAATGAAGTTCTCTCTTTAGTTATTTTTCTATGAGGCTTTTCTCTAGCTATCTTATCACGTTCAGATCTGATATCCCGACTCTAACTACCTACTTGTAGATGATCTGAATCAACGATTAGCAACTTGTGTGGTCATTTCTGAAGTAGCGACCCAAAGATGAAACAATGACCTATGTCCTATGGACCTTCAAGTTTGTAGAAATATGGAATGCATCTGAGTGACTGATTACCTGCAATTCCAAAAGTTAGATTTTTGCTGAAGGGAACTGCTTTTAGCTTAAAACGATGCCCTGGAGGAGCACACAGATCTTCTTCCAAGAGAAATCCATTTTTCCTGTGAAGCCAAAGATAGAAATGATATAGTCATCAATCTAAGAGAGTACACATGTTACCAAATAGTTTAAAGCTAATAAGACTAGTAGTTCATCAAACAGAAAAAGTGCAAGATGCCAAGATGTTTTTGTAGACTGCACTTGGCTGCTATATTACAAGCTAATTTTATTTTGTTGTCAAAGTATTTGATTAAGCAGATAAAGAACCTGTTTATTTGTTTTTGGCACTTCTATTTGACTAAACCTTAACAGACTTTTTTTACTCCTTTTCTCAGTTGAAATGTTCTGTTCTCCTTTTTTCGGGTTTCCTTATTCACCATGGAGAGTATACAGGATTTTACTTTCTATTGCTTTTCCAATGTTAAGAACTTAAGATGGTGGAATCTGGGAGTTCGGAGAGTAGTCATAGCTCAATCTTTCCTAGGGGATCTTTCCTAGGGGAGGGTGATTGCAGGGGGCTAGGGTGGGGGGGAGTTGATGAGGTTTAGAACACAGGGATCTATCGGTAAGGGCTGAGGAGGACATACTAGCTAGGGGTTACAAAGCTGGTATAGGGGCACTAAGGCAGAAGAGGGGCAGCTATCTCATTTCATACTTTAACGGCATGATAACAGAAAAAACAATGAAGTTAAATCTATAATATAGAAAAAGAACCAAAAAGTACAGTTCTCCAAATTCTTCACATTTTATAGACTACTTTGGTGAAGTGTGAAGACAACAGGAGTTCAATTCAGGGAATGCCCCCATAATTATTCCTTTTTTTTGGGGGGGGGGGGAGGGGGTTGGGGAAAAAAAAAAAAAGTGAAGACAACAGACATCTCAGAAGTGTATTAATGTGAGTGAGGGGTGCAAAGAATGGGAAGAAACGATAATCATAACATCAGACAACTAATTATCATAGAAAGTAAAGGACTACCAACACTGACAACTAAATGATTGGCTTAAGAATCAGTGCAGTCATGATTTTGACTTCACAAATAGATCGATAAGGTTAAGAAAAACATGCAAAGGTTGAAAATATGTCATCTTAACCTCATAAGTTGAATAAACCATACTTCGGATCGTTCATGAAGAAACAAACCAAATGATGAAAAGAAATGTCAATAAGAGAATTCACAATAAACAAGAACAAAAAGGATTCTCAAGCACCTGAAAGTATCATTGTGGATGGAAATAACTATTTCTTCTTCAGGAGATAGTTCCAACTTCAAGGGCCTAAATTTAAGAAAGAAAAAGAATAAACTTAAAGCCAGGAACAAAATTCTCGCGTAATGCAGAAGAGAAATATTATAACTTCATCACCCCTTCAATTTTCCACGTTTTTGGTTCATTAAATATGTTTACCTAACGATAGCAAAATGCACAAAAATTCTGGAATGTGTCTACCTAACAATAGTAGTCCAATCCACAACAATTCTACAATGTCATATAGCCTCACACCTTCATAGATAACTGATATTATTTACACCCACAACTCACCCGTATCACCAAAAGAAGAAAACATCTGATATGGGAGAAAGATAAGGGTTCTGTAATCACAGCAATTAATTATCATGCATTAATAACTTATAAACATGCAATGTTCAAACAGATTGCATGACTCTCAATTGATCAACATATCAATGGAGTATGTCATATAGAGAACTTGCACTACCAATAATAGAGATAAGAGTCTTGAGCCTTCCTTCCAAAATGAAATTGAGGGATATGTACTCAATTTTGAGAGGCCAATTGAAATGCTAATTTATCACTTTTAGATGATAAAAAATAGGACCAGTTAGATCTTAAGTTCTCGCCCTAGATAAACATGGAGAAAATTGAATCACAAGGACTTTAATTTTGACCTAGCATCTATATGGGCCAATTTAAGACATACATCAACAAAATCAGCCTAGCCATTTGGCACCAGGAAGAGAATTTTAATAATCTCTTAGTTTTTCTTGGTTTTAACATCTCATGACTTCCCCACGCTACAGGAGAAAGGTAAAAGCCAAGATAATCATAAAATCATTCAGCACTTGCTGCACCAACTCAAACCAGTAACAACTACTCTAAGGTCAAGATGGGATTTGACATGAAAAATGGTTTAGTCACTTGGAGTAAAAGTAGCTCAAATCCCATACAAATCAATATGAAACCTAACACATGTTAAAGGCGCAAAACTTAAGTCTTCTCCTAATCCTTGCTTTTAACAATTATGTTACTCTTTTTTGCTGTGTAAACAACTTATTTAGAAGGAAAAAGAGGAGGTATTCCCTTTATTCTTTTGATCGAGTTAAGTAACATCAGTATAGATTTACCTTAACAAAGACATTTCACTTTCCAGCTAATTTGCAGTTTGCACCTATCTTGATACATAATAAATTCAAAAAATCTTAGACAAAGCACATAGCAGGAGAATGAAGACCCTCACCGAAGTAAAGGTTGCTGATTCAAGATAGTTGATTGTGACAGGCGCTCAAAATTATACTTCTCGTCTGCGGCATGCTGACCAACCAAAGCAAAATGAGAGAGAGAGAGAGAGAGAGAGGGAGAGAGGGAAGGAGAGGGAGGGAGAGGGAGGGAGAGAGAGAGAGAGAGAGAGAGAGGGAGAGAGGGAGGGAGAGGGAGGGAGAGGGAGGGAGAGAGAGAGAGAGAGTCCAATGCAAATCACATAAGCAACTTTCAAAAACCAAAATAAAATGAAAGATTAGTTTACTATTGACTACAGACAGATCAGTACACAACAACAAAGGAATAATACCTGATCAACGATAAAAAGGTCTTGATCCAACCTGCCTATAATGAATCCAAGATTGAATTGCCCGATCACCTGCAGAACAAAAATAGAAGTTGAGAATTTTCGAAAGCTGATACTAGGAGTGTGTTTGTTATGAAGGAATTTTGTTTTCCTGGAAAGTAAGTGGAATTCTTACTTATTTTCTTGTGTTTGGTAAATAAGCAGAAAAATATTATTGCAAAAGAAATTGTATAAAATTTAGGCATACACTATTGGTATTGGCATGGGAGGCTAGGGGTGGTTGGGATGGGAGCTATGGGATTATGGGTGGGGTGTTCTGGAGGGTGGATATTCATAAAATAGTGTGGAATGTCACTTATGGAATGCTTTCCCCGCTACCTCTAGGGAAGTCATTTTCCTCATTTCAAGGAACTTGTTTTCCCAGAGAAAAATGTTTCCAAAATTTTTGACCAATGAAACATGAGAAAATTGAAAAACATTTTCCTCCATACCAAACATACACAACTCTACATTTCTGCTGAAACTGCTGATGACAAAACTAAACATGGACAAGAAGTAAATTACCAATTGCATGTAAATAAACTAGTGCTTGACTAAATTTAGCATTAGAAGTATGACAACCAAATAGCATACAAATAAAACTCACATATTGCAGATGTATAGCACAAATTCAGCTCTGGAAATACTCAGAAGTTCAAAAGAGTGAGTTTATATCGGCATATCCAAGAGAGGACGAGAAAAATCACTTATTATGGACTAAAGAATCTGTCACAATAATTTAAGTCAGAATACTAAGGTTTCATGGTGTAAGGAGAGTACAGAAGAGAACATAAAAATGCTGCAGTTAAAAAAATCACAATGCATATAGTGACTCTTGTCATGTCATGAATTGGATAGTCTCAAAAGAATAGCTGAGAATGAGTATTATCAAGCGTTAAATGAGGAACATGTTCAGACTGAACTTCATAAAAGAGAAAAGAAAAAGTTGCATTAAGAAGTGGAGAAGTTCAGTTAAAGTGGGTATATAAGGCATTTCTCAAAAAGAAGAAGTGGGTATATAAGGCATTTCTCAAAAAGAAGAAGTGGGTATATAAGGTACAATCAAAGTGTACCTTTAAAGAAGTAGATGTCAATATTTATCACACAGAAGTAGGAGGACAAATTCAATTTGGGACCAAAGAATGCTAAGAATTTCACTGGGGAGTTTATAAGTATTGTTGACTGGAAAAAGATAATGAAGCATCGGAACATCTCCAGTACCACAAGATCCTCAACCAAACCAACTACAGACGATCTAAGAGTAAAACTCACATGCAAACAAAAATCAGAAAACTAAAATTTTTGGATTAGAGACAAGGTCTATTAAGATAGGGGTAGGGATAAAAGAAAAGAATCCCCAAGGAGATCCTAAGACAATCTTACCTTCCAGCCAGAATCAGGAAATAAAATTATTGGCAAATCAAAATCATAAAACAGGTTTGATTTGGAATGCTAATAAATGGACGAGTTTGGACCTTCATTCTAGTAAAATCTTCTTTCTTGAAAAGTCTCTCCAACTCATTGGTAGCATCAATCAATGCCCTTGCCTTCGCCTCTTCATTTTCTGATCCAGAGAGCTCCAGGGTTGCTGCAGCATAATCCCTTCAGAAAACATTATAGAACTTTTATTAACTAATTCAAAGACCAAAAGCTCTTTCTGCCAAGCCAATAGAAATTACCACGTGTACCTCTTTGTTTTCATTCTTTGAGATGTATGATTAAGGAGTTGCAATCTTGACAGCCTGTGGTTCCTTCTTGATACAAGTTCTTTCACACTAAATTGCAATGTTGAAGCAATCTCTGAATTAGATGAAGCCTTAGGAGCATCCAGAGTCAGACTAGCAGGCTGTTCAGAAGAAGAAGCATCTACCATATTTTCTGACACATCATGGATGTTGTTGCAAGTAGAATCAAGAGGCACTGGTTCAGTTACACATAATTCATTCATTTGAACTTCATGCTCCTGAAAATGAAATGGTTCAAACCTAAAAGGACTGACCAAAATAGTATAGAGAACGAATTGAAATTTTCAATGGCAACTATCATTCCTTATCAAATTCAACTGAACAACAAAGCAAGGAGAGTAAAACCGTTCATAAAGGTGATTTCTATTAAATTTATCTTACCTGTTCAAATCTTCCAATTTGTATACTATTTCCAGGTGGAGAAAAATCATTTGTTTGATCAAGGACTCTACCCATTCTTGAGTGCTTTATTTGATGAAGAAATCTGTCTATCTTTGAGATCTCGGAAGATCCAGAGTCATTAATGGTCACTTCATCACACTTATCAGCCTTAACTGGATTATCTGGAGATCTTAAAGATGCAATATTCTTCAAAGTATTGTCTTCTCCTGATGGGTGGACAGTCGATCCATTTCTCAGGATAGGTACCTCAGATAATGTAGTACTCAAACTCTCGTGCTTTCTCTTATTTACCGTAACAAATTTGGTGAGTGATGACTGGACAATGCTTGCACGATCGACATAACGTGCATTATCAATACAGCTTTTATCTTTTGAGCATGGGGTGAGTGCATGTCTGTCGGTTATAGCAGTAGGCAGACCACCGACCTCTTGCAGGGAACTTCTGGAACTGTTATTGTCTTTCTTTTTTCCATGGAATCGAAGACTGAAGTCTTTCTCTGTTGACCTGTTTCCATCATTTAGCATCACCTCCGTGACAGACATATCTTTTAATTCCTGGGCTTTTTTGAGAAAATGACCATCTTTACGTAGTTCTCCAACGCAGTCACCTTCCTGAGCATCCTTGATATCTGACAGTAATTGCTTGGGTTGAAACTGAAAGGCCTCAAGATGGGAAGGAGTGGATGTATGTTTTTCTTCAACCTCTTGGAAACTATTAACAGCATAACTAGCATGATTAGATGAATATATCTTTTCTAAAGCTTCTCTCAAAGAGTGCAATATGGACCTTTCGTCAGACAAAAATATTTTTCTTTTATCTGGAGTTACATTGACATCAAATTCTCTTGGTGGGATCGCAAAATTCATGATTGCAATGGGATATTGCCGAGAGTTTGCACCTCTATACAACTCATTGACAAGCTTGCCAACTTTTGGCATATCCACTGGCCGTCCATTCACAAAAAAATATTGTCGATCTCCTAAGTTGCGTCCACTACCATAGCCAGACTTGGAAATGAATCCTTCAACAGTGCAACCATCGGACATACATACTTTCAGAGGCTCCAGACAAGTAAAGGTACTCATACCAAATACTGTTATAATGTTATCTTTCAGAGATCCACTTCCCTGAGTCTTCAGAACTACAGATTTTGCATTTTTTAGGGCTGAGTTGGTACAAACTAGTCTGACTCCCTTAGAAATAAGAGCATAGGCCTAGAAGTGCAACCAACAAAAGAAAAGGAAACTAAATAACTTAAACAACAAAAGCATTAAAATACTTCTTCAGCAGAAACCATGCATATACTCTCTTAAGATTAAGAACCTTGACAAGAACAAATTATAAAGCAGTCTAACATGGATGATAAGGTCACCTAACTATAGCACAATGCAATTCAGAATCACCAGAAGCAAAAAGATTTTTTGAGGAAGTTAATCAATTTCATTAAAGAGGGAAATCTCCCCTATTCAAAAAGTATACCCAAAAAAAAAGTGGAGAGCCAACATAAAAGTATGATTCTCTACATATTGGTCCACAATTTGCGCCAACTACAATTTAGATAGAAACCTCACTTTCCTAGGAAGATTTTGTATTTTTCACCCCTTGTAATGCTTGAGTTTATAAAGGGGCTCAAATTCAGTCAGGTAGGTTTCCAACTTACTTTAAGCTTTTCCA
The DNA here is from genome assembly GCA_029582545.1 of Solanum lignicaule. NCBI lineage: Eukaryota > Viridiplantae > Streptophyta > Magnoliopsida > Solanales > Solanaceae > Solanum > Solanum lignicaule. The sequence goes on from JAJOOF010010994.1 coordinate 11,101, forward strand.
ATTGAATAAAAAAATGAATTAACAGATATTAAAGGATCTCCTAAAAGACACTACAGCACCAACACAGCATAACTGCTATGACATACAAATTCATGTGCAACAGTGTCTTTTAGGTGATATATTCATAACCGAGATACTTCAAGTAGAATCATAAAATGAAAATTTCAATATGGTGAAGAAATTCTCGTTTTTACCTCTTTCTTTTTCCTTTTGGTAGCAATAGTGATCAACAAATTTCTAAATTTAGAAAACAATTTCCTCCAAAAGGACAAAGAACAAGATAGCTACTGTAACACAAATTGATGCTTGAAGTTCGAACCAACTTGAACTGAATTGGATTATATCATCACAAAGAGCCCTATAGATTTGACAGCACCAGTTGACATTCCCATCTCAATTCTTAAGATTCATTACAATCAAACCATCCTAAGAAATCACTAGCCAAACACGAGTAAGATAATACAGATTAAAGGGATCATACATTCAGCAATGCTATAAGCTTTCCATATTCCTTCCGGATGTTGCGGTGGAACTCTTTACTTCTCACCGGTAAAGTGGAGAACAACTTCTTAACAGTGACAGTGGTACCAACTTGGCGAGCTGTGTTCCTTTCAGCTATCAGAAGGCCCGAATGATCAAAAGTCAAGTGTGTTGCAATTTGCTCATTCTTCGTTCTTGTTTCAACCGTCAAATCCCCTAAAGTACAAAGTGAACTCAAAGCCTCCCCTCTAAATCCAAAAGTCACTAATGACTGAAGATCAGGAAAATCTGATAGTTTTGAGGTATGATGTTTTAGCGCCAGTACCTTCAATACAAAAACACCCACACCACTTAGTAACAAATTAGACCAATTTACTATGGACTAATTAATCAACAGAAACGAAGAAACATAAACAAACAGTGGAAATTAGCATCAAGTGAGCTATTGAAAATAGAGATTAGTCTACATGTGCACATTAACACATCTATATACACATGGACACAACTTTGATTGAAAATAGAAAGTAGTACAGAGAAAGCTTACAAACCCATTACACATGTATAAGTGTGTCTGTCTGTGCCTACAGATTACACATACATATACAAATATATATATGGAAAGCTTGCACACACACACACACACAATATTACTAGCTTCTTCACTTGCAACAATCAACAATAAGACTTAGGGTCGATCACTCAACTAATAGTTATTATCCCACATGCACACCTTTTTGCATCCACAAAGAAATTGAGCATAAAACAGAAAGGAAAACACCTTGAAATTTTGAGGCGAGATGCCACAACCGTTATCAATGACCTGGAAGGATTCAGCACCATAGTCTTTGAGGGAGACTTCGATGCTGGTAGCTCCGGCGTCCAAGCTATTCTCAACCAATTCCTTGACGGCAGAGGGAAGGTCCAGAATAACTTGACCCGCACAAATTCTATGCACTACGCTCTTGTTTATGGGTTTAATAGTCGACGGTGAAGAAGAAGTTGCTGCTCCGTCCATTTCAATGGCGCTCGCTCGATTGTAGGGGCAATGGCGGTAACTGTAAGGTATCAAGTTTACTACTTCATGCTGAGAAATTCAGAGATTCATGTGCGCTAGTGGAGCTTCAACAAAACAAGAATGATTTCACTGTGAAAAAAACGAAAACCCTATGGTTTCAATTCGATTGCTGTTCAGATTTCAGAAAAATCAATTGCTTGCCGCCAAAACAAAGCCGATTTTGGAGATATAGGTTATTAGTTGGGAGCAAAATGGACACAACGGTGTCGTGGTGTAGTTGGTTATCACGTCAGTCTAACACACTGAAGGTCTCCGGTTCGAATCCGGGCGACGCCAGACATATATATACATCTAAAGAGTTTTTTTTATTTTTTTATTTTTTATTCTTTTCACTTTTTTAAAGGGTTGAAACTGAAAGTCAGAAAAATCCTTTATTTAGATGTTCCTTTTAAAGCATGTTGTTTGTTCAGCCAAGGATCTATGGTTTGAGTCCGGGCAACACCATACCATACATGTTTTTATTTTTTTTTACTTTTTAAAACTTAAAGTCAAAGAAGAAGAATCCTTTTATTTAGAAGAAGAATCCTTTTATTTAGTCGTTCCTCTTAAGCATGTTATTTGTTCAGCCAAGTATCTATGGGCGATGGGTGGCCATGGTGCAGTGAACGAGGGTGTCCCATCTTTTGTTTGCAATGACATTACAGAGCCAAGATCTTATTTGAGAAGAGTACATAGTCGTCGGTAAAATTTGCACATATATCATCCTCTCGCAATCCATTTGTGGGATTACAATAGATTAATTGTTTCTTATGCATGCTGATATACATGGGTCAGGCAGATGTATAAACGCAATTACAAACAATCTTTCAAAAGATCACTTGTACGTTGTGATTGATGCGGCAAGTTAAACGTAGACATTGAAGGAGTGAACACTTTTGCTCATTTATATTGAAAATCTTCTTCCGTATTAACCAACTGCAGACATACTATAACTATTGTATCACTGCGAAATGTTAAACTTTGACAGTGGAAGTATAAATAAATGCTCTCTAATATTACTAAAATCTCCTCCTTATTTCATTTGGATAAAGAATAACGTATGCAAAGCATTAGAAAACGCGCTACTAAATTCCTATAGCACATAAGCAGAAGTTGACGATCAAAGTCAACCCGCAATGAGCGTACTCTCACTCTTAGCCTCCGTGTTATTTTTTTCCCCAAGACTTTACTGCAATGCAGGCACCTGATGCCAAAGAGATCTGTTTGTGCCGCATAAAATAGACTGAAGGGATGCTTTTTTCCTAAAGAAAAAAAAAAGTAGTAAAGAATAACCCCATTGTTTCAGAAAATGGAGGTTAGCGTCCACAATTCATCCAACAAAGTTTCGTTGATCGTCTCTCAATCATGTCATCTGCAAACTGCATCATTCAATCTTTTTTGATAGAAATTGTCCATAAGAGGTCAGAATCGGATTGCACTGTAACTATGTTTTCTTTCACAATATTAGATGTACTGACTAAGCCACCAAATCTCATTTCGGTATTATCTGAATAAAAGTCAAGTAAAGGTAAATCAGAGTCGAGCATGAAAACTAGATAATCACAAGTACAACGACATCAACTATGAGTCAAATAGTTTCATTGTTATTATGGGAGAAACAGGAATATTTTTGTTGAGGTACCTAAGCAAGCTTCTTGGATTATTCAAAATATCCTGAAGGCTAGTAGATACTTTGTGGCTGCTGAGATATTGCAGATGCACTCTCCTCCTCAATCAAATAAATGTAGTTGAGACTTAGAGGGCAACTCCACAAAGTAACTTGGAGGAAGATGGAGCGTAAAAACTTTGGGCTACCTAGATGGATCTTCATACTCAAACTGGCTGCCTTGGGAAGGCTGAACACAAGAGACAGATTATTTAAATGGGGAGTGACAACACAACAACAATGTGCACTGTGTGAGCTGGAAAATGAGTCTATAAACCACCTGCTCTTTGCTTGAACAATATCAACTCAGGTATGGCAAAAACTCTTGATATGGATTGATATTAACAGAGGCACCATGGGGTGGAATGAAGAATTACTTTGAGCTGAAGCATATGCAAAAGGCAGAAGTCACTAAGCTAAGATATACAGGATGATGCTGGCTGCAGGAGTTTATATTTTATGGAGAGAAAGGAACTCAGGGATTTTCCAAAACAAGAAACAGTCCACAACAACGATGATCAAGCAAGTGGTCCATGAAATCCATATTAAAGCAGGAAAAGTTGCAAAGCTCGGAGGATGGTTGACAGATCACAACTTTTATCCATAACTGCCTATGACTTGTTATTATAGGCTCTGGTAGTTAGATTGACTCTATTGCTCTTGATGTTAGCTTATGTATTTTTGACGGAGTACTTGAGGGGACTGTGTCCAACAAGTACTCCCCCTTCAGATGGTTTGTAAAGCATCACTTAGGTAATGAAACTAAAGTTGGTTACCAGAAAAAATGTTAGCATTGGCTATCTGGCGAGAATTGTATCCCTCTTGTAAATGAACCAATAGCTAAACAGAGATGTTCCGGGCATAAAGCATTAGCCCATAACAAAATGAAGTAGGTAGGCATCTAAACCACACATAAAATTTTATAAGGAAAGAGTAGATGGAGCTACTCACCCAGATTCCATTGGAGACCCGTAGTACTGGTTCTTCCGGCAACCATTCCAATGGGAATGAGTCCGCAATGTGGGCCCTCAACTGAGGAGTGTATATGAATCTTGTGATGATGCTTACTTGGAAGAAGTTGGATTATGCTATCATCAGAGAGAAGAATAATCCGCATGTAGGGGAAACAGCATATGACATTAATATTTCCCATCTCATGGTCAAACCTTCCCCCAAGTGCTCCAGTGACTAGAATACACAACTGTAATTACACAGAGATAAAGTTAATCCCACTGAAACTCCATTAGGACATTCTTTCCAGTGATGGAAGCCTATATTCAAGTCAATATGTTGACTTGTCATACTGCATCGGACTTTTAAGTTTCACAATAGTTCCAATGTCAGTAGATGCAGTAATGAACTCAAAATAATAATAAAAAGACAACAAATGTATTGCTCCATTTACTCTCAAAAAATATATAATATATATTGCACCATTTAATACATTTTCATGTTTATAATGACTATGCCATACTGTAAAATGTATATCACAAAAACCCAATGTGTCAACACCAAAATTTGGCATTGCATGATGATCCATTTAGGGCAAAGCTCAAAATTTTTACTAATTCAAGCATCCATTCTGAAAAGAATAATATCTTAATTATTTGGAGTAACTATAACTGCGAAAGAATTAGATCACAAATATCCACAAGGAGATGATGGAGATATTGGTTGAGAAACTATATAGTGAAATGACATCTTTAACAGATATAAACTAGAATACCACATATTTATAACGAATGGAAAAAGGTTGAAAATTTACAGAGCTATGCTGAAAAGCTTAACTTACATTTGGATGTTCCGGGTTGAGTGAGTCACGGATATATCTAACACATTTATTAAGATCTGTAGTATCTTGATCTTGAGATTCATCAATTATCTTGGTTCCCTGCATGTGGTTAGCAAACAAATCTTCAAAATATGGTTTTTCCTAAATCGTTGGATCTTCAAAATATGATTCAAACATGCTTTGTAATGAAATGCTGGAAAATGAAATACACATGTAGACAGCTAGCTAATCATCCCCAAAATTGGAGTTCTAACATGATTCAAAATGAGAAAAATGCACATGTATAATTGTTTAATAGGCTAGAAAGACATTTAGACAAGAGCACATACATTTGATGTAATCATCACACAAAAACTAGTAACTAAAAGTGTAACAACGGTTGTTATGCAGCTCAAAAGCTTGAACTCAACAATAAATTTGGGAACTTCATGGTGTTAACAAAGTAGGCATCTCTCTACCAGACTGAAGAATATATTTGCAGAGCTCACTGTGCTGTAAACAAATTTCTCACTCTGGCACTCAATTTAGCAAAGTTTTTCATTTCATTACTACATAAAAGCTACTTGGATTTCTGATTTTCCTATCTGGGTTGTAATTTAATGTTATCGCATCATTTAACTCTGAGACCAACAGGGAAGCCCTTAACACATAATACACTAGTAACCTGTCACATGGTGTCCCACTCCATAATATATCCAATTTGATCCACCACATGGAAAAAAAGACTCACTGTGTTACCTTTCTCTAAAAAGATACAAGGCAATTTTCAACATCAAATTCTTTGAGATCCTCCAGGAGGGAAGCATTTAACCCAAAGTGATGATTCAATTAAAGTAGGATAAATCCTACTAGTCTTAAGGGGCAAATTTTGAAATATATATATCAATCAACTAGGTCTCATATCCCAAATTAGTTGAGACCAGCTACATCAATCCTCTGTATCCTTTCGGCCACACTATTCAGGCTCCATTTAATTTCAATACTAAATAATCTTTCCTTCAAGGCAAACTAGGGTTTCTCTAAAACTAGATGTTCTCTAAATTTTAGACTTATCCCTACACAATTTTTTTTTAAAAATATCCCATTCGAAAAGAAATTTGCTGAGCAACTACAGGACCACCATAAGCAAATTCTGGCTTACCAGGCCTCTATAATAATCAAGAACATCAGTTCTGATTGAATCCATATCTCCTTTTATAGCATATGGCTTGTACCTGCAATAAGATCATGATTTAGTCTAATTCAATCTATGATAACTGACTAAACTTTTCCAAACATAAAGAAAATGTGCTTTGGCCAAACAAAAAGATAAAATATGAATGCTTTTATATATAGTCAGATTGTGTTTTAGCTAATTTAAAGTTCAATCCTATTAGAAAAAGGCAACCCGGTGCACAAAGCATCCGCGTTAGCAGGGAACGGAGAAGACCGCACCCCAAGTGGTGTGATGCAAACAACCTAACCTAATCTCAAATAATGACTAATATTCTTCCCTAATGTAGAAATCCAAGTTAAGCTTTCGTTTAGTCCATCTTGGCCCAAGGAAAAATAAATGAGGCTCGCACATGAGGAAGTGTAGTAAACGTAACTAATCAACGAACAACTTTTATTTTTATAGATGCGTTCATTATGAATTGGAATTCCAAGACTAAAGCTCCAATCCCTAGCAAAGGCGATTTCATAACGAAGAGGATTTGAACTTGAGACCTCCGATTAAGGATGAAAGAGTAGTTACCATTCCAACATAACCCTTGTTGATTTTTCGTTGCATTTTTGCTTGGATTCTTCAAAGATGTCTATGGGTGCATGTCACATACTCCCAAAGTAGTGCATTTTTGGAGAGTTTGAGCAACATAGACTAAGAATAAAATCTCTCTAGGAGCTAAAACTTTGCGCAAGGTATTTCAAACAATTCAAACAACAACAACAACAAAGGCAAACAGAAAAAAGATGGAGAAAACAATGGAATCAAAAACAGATTTCACACATTGAAAACACAGAAAGGAAAAGAGAAAAGAGTGAAATTATTGATAGGGAAAACGATCCATGAGATCACAATCACATAACAATGTCTAGTCTTTTTCTCTACAAAAAAAGTTGTTCCTCTCTAAACAGTTCAAAGCTAATAAAATTTCTTTTGTAGCAGTAAACTACTACAAAACTCATTAAAAGAAAACAGATCAAATTAAATCAATAAGCCACTACAAAACTCATTAACCTTAAAAATCACTCAATAAATTCAAACTCACCTCTTACGAATTTCAGAAGGCTCTTCATGAGGAAACATGCCAGGCAATTCATCAAACAACCTATTCGCTCCACCGTCAGCACAAATATGAACCTTTGCTGTTCTACACAACAACATATTCAACATATTAGGCAAAAAAAAAAAAACACAAATCCCAGAGCCAAATGAACTACTTAAAAAAAAAGTACAAAAAAAATGTATCAAGAGGAAATTGATACCTAGTCCTCAAGCTAAATAACTTATTATTCAATCAAGTTCACCAATTAGCCTTCGCCAAATATATACATAAAATATCCGATTTTACGAAGAGACCACCACTTCACATATACCATATTTAGACTATAACAATACAGAAAACTGCGAAAAACGTTGAAAAAACGAAGAGCGCAAGTCCATTACCGTGCTTCCAAAGCAGAGGAGTGAATTTCGGGAGGCTTTGGTTAAGGATAACGAGAGCGTACGTTAGAGCAGGTCCGTCGTCGGTGGGAAGATTTGGCAGGAGGAAAGTAGAAGAATGAGACGTCAAACTCATCGTTGCTAACTTGCGCACGCCACTACTGATTCTGTTACTCAGATTAAAGAATGAAGAAGGTATGAACATCATTGAATTAAGTATTTATATTTAATTTCTACTAATAAACAAATAGTACTATATTATTTATTATATTTATTTTATTATATAGATATGAAAAGTTCTATTTTGACCGTAAAAAAAGGAGAAAAATATAAACCTTTTCACAAAAAAATGGGACGTGATGGGACGTGGCGAGTTGGGTTAGATACTCATAAGTTCACTTTTACTGCAAGTTACCCTAGAAAAAATAAAAATACAGTAGATTTTTACTTCTCTTTCTCCTGTTAAAAACGAGAAAGAGAAAGTAGAGAGAAAACTTCTTATTTCGTTCAAAGATTAGTAATCGAGAGATTTTTTATGATAAGGAAACCTCTTTATTAAGGGGGGAAATTGACTTTTTTATAAATAAATCTACCAAATAAATATTCACTATTAAAAAAAAAAAAATGGGGGTAGGGAAGAGGAAATAGAGACGAGATTACAATGTGAGATTGAATTCTTACTAATAAGGTCAGCTAACATCCTCATTATATAGTATAAATATGTTTGTAACACGGATTATTTACTTTATTTTATTTTTGATATTAATAATTTATATTTCAAAATTATTTAATTATATATCCATTAATATATGAATATTATAATTAGTAAGCTTAAGTCATCAGCGTCCTCTTAAAGTTGATATGTATCTATTGAACATGAAATGATAACTTTTTAAAAAAATGTTCTGCGTGTAATTCACACGCATTGTCTTAAAACAAGCACAAATAAAATTCCGACACATGCACATGGACCCAGTCTAGCAATAAAATATAATTTTTCAATTTTAAAAAATGAAAAATACTTTCCCGACTTTATTTAATAATCACAAAAAGATTAAAAAATAAAATCTCCCCCCACCTAACCCTTTGACCTTTCTTCTTCCTTTACCCTGTGAACCCTGTCAGCCGCCATCAATTTCTCCATTGATAATGAACATAACAAAAATAAAAAATTCCGGCTCAAATTCATTCTCATATCATCCGTTATTCTCTATTCATTTTGAGATTTTTGTGAAAATAAATGGACGTCAATAATTTATTTTGAAATCCGCGACAAAGAAAAATCGAAAGTATGTTGAATGAGTGGTGATGTTTGTTCAATCAGAGTGATCGAAAATAGAAATGGACAAATATTGATCAATTTTTAACTCCAATGTTAAAAAAAAAAATCTTCTAGCATATTAAATTAGCAGATTCAGAATTTTTTTACAAAACATGAAGAAAAAAAAAGAACGAAACAAAAGGCTAGGAATTTAATTTTTTTAGAATGGTGGGTTGAAGAAGATGACCATGACCACTAGTGCATGGGTATGGGTGTGGGGTGGGGGGTTGTTTTTCTTTTACTAAGAGATTAATATGGAACTAATATTATTTTTTTAATTATTTAGTTAGTGCATGTCAACTGTTAAAAAATAGGTACCAACAAAAAAAAAAAAAAAAAAAAAAAATTAGACTCTATTCACGCGTTTAGTAGTAGTGATATACATTATTTTGTCATATCATCGCTTTGTGTTTAATAGACACATATTTTGAACAATTTAGGTGTTCAATAGGTACAAGTCCTAATTAAAGTGACTAAGTGAATTATGCGGACAATTTTAAAAGGCCAACGATGACTTAAACCTAATTAGTATTTATAGTATTAATTATTACATTTCAAGTGGCTTGTAAAAGCAAACAAGTAGTAAAAGTGAACAAAAGGAATAGTAGTTTGGATGATTCTTTGATTTAGAGGTGGAGACGGAAAGTGATATAAAAGTCATCAGATTTAGGTCGAAATAAAAGGGATGATTTCCGTTTAGATTTATTTATTTTATTTTATTTGATACAAAATTTTAAAAAATAAGTAATAATATCTTCTACTTTTGACTTTAAATTAAGATGTGTTATAAATATATTTATTGTGTTATAGTGAATGTGTTTATTTGGAGAAAAAATTTTAAAAAAAATTAGAGATCAAGTCAGTTTTTCTCTTATCAATTATCTCTAATAAGAAATGTTCTGTCTACTGTCTCTTTCTTATATTTTTTAATTTTATAATATATTTCAAATGTATTAAAATATTTTTTAATTTTATAGTATTAAACATGTAAGAATTGCTAAAAAAAAAAGGATAGGGACATTTTTTTAACGAACTAAAAAAGAAAGTAAGACATATAAATTCAAACAGAGCGAATATTGTGTTTTTTATTTACATGTTGATTAATAATTATTTTTCCAATTTCAAATTTTATTTTATTTTGTTTATTTCAAAAGTCATACCTCTTCTCTCATGATGATAAATAACTCTTTGATTTCAATTTTTTTAATCTTTAGTTCAAAATCATAAAATTTAAATGTTTTTTTTTTAATTTTTTAATTTTGTGTCAAGTCAAAATTAATCAAATAAACTAATATGGATAAAGTAATTAAAAAAAATATTTGACTATTTTATTTTTATTTACTCCCTCTGTCTCAATTAATGTGACACTTTTCGTTTTCCGAGAGTCAAATAGTTTAAGTTTGACCAAGAATTTGCTTATGGAATCTTCAATTTTTTAAAAATGAAATGTATATGTTTTTAAACTACATAAAAAGTACTACAAGTCACAATAATTGACAATTCAAAATTTTTAAAAATACATGAAAAAATAAATTTATTTGAATTTCGAAATTCAAAAAGTATCACAGAAATTAAAACGGAAGGAGTATATATAATATATACCCTCTTTAGTCTATATTAAATAAGATAATTCAAATTAAAATTTAGAATACAAAATTCCAAAGTTGATTGTCAAAGTACAAGAAATTGAAATTTAATTGCTTGACAGAAACACATGGTGGAATGGGTCATATTCATACAGGAAGAAAACTGGAATGAAAGCAGCCCATACCCCTCACGATTCCAGAGAGCATGAATGCAGTACTATATGAATATTTAATTATTGACGTGTGTATATAAAAAGGTTAAAATTATATTTGAATTATCCGAAATAGCTCATATATATTATTTATTTATGTTGGGAAACAAAATTATCCTTGTTGTCTATGTTTTGAACTACAAATATCCTTAAAATGTTATCTTTGCCATATGTGCTGACATGGCACTCCAGCATGACAAAAATCTCTTCCTCTCGATTATGTTGTTCTTCCTTGTTCATTTCTATCACAATTTTTTTTAATTTTTTTTTTATCAAAAATAGTTCTTTCATTGTTCTTGTTTGAGTTATTGTTCGGCTTTTGAAATTCTAATTTCAAAATGCGTTGAAGTTCGTTTGAGATAGTAGTTGTGTGTTGAAACTCGAAAATAGTTACTTATTTGAAAGCTTGTTGGTGAAGAAATTTATAGCCTTGTTGGTTTTTGAAGTGCAAAAAGTTGAAAAGATTTAGCAGAATGTTACTAAAAATTACTTGAATATTCCAATGAGGCTAGAAATTGATATTTAATACTTAACTGATTTTTTAGTTTGAAGATTTGAGTTGAAATCTCAAAAAAAAATATGAAAGAGTTCTTAAAAGCTTGAAAATCTAAAAATTGATTTTGTTAATCTATGACCCCAAATTCCAAACAATGAACTCAATCCTTCAACACACAATTACAACCTCAAACAAATTTCAACACACTTTGAAATTGGAGTTTCAAAGTCCGAACAATAACTCTAACAAGAATAATGAAATAATTATATTTGATTTTCTTTTGTGATAGGATGAACAAGGGAGAACAACATTAATGAGAGGGGCATATTTTTGTCATGTTGGACGGCTAGGTGGACTGTCATGTCAGCTCTAATGGCAAAAATAATGTTTTAAGGGTATTTGTGGTTCAAAACATAGATGATAAGGGTAGTTTTGATCCAAACATAATTAAAGGATATATATATGAGCTATTTCGATTAGCTTGAGATAATTTTGACCCTTCTCCATTGTTTTTATCGGTCATTGGACGTTTACTGTTTGATACTCCCGCCATCCAATAATAATCGTCCATTATAATTTTTTCAAATGTCCGATAATATTTGTACACTTTATAAAATTAATGGATAATTTTACACTTGGGGTGTGTTAGGTATGAAGGAAAATATTTTTCGGAAAATGTCTTTCAATTTTCTCATGTTTGATTGGGTAAAATGTTTTGGAAAATGTAATCAACTCATTTTCTTCAAATTTAAGTAAAACGACTTCCCTTCAAAAATTAATGAAAACTGTTTCCAAAACTATCTTCCAACTTCAAATTACAATTTTTTTTGTTGAAAATAAATAAATTTAAAGCCTTTTTATTTTACCCCACCCTCACCCCTACTCCTCCCCCCCGCCAGCCCCCTACCCCCCAAAAAATATAATTTAAATTTATTTTTAAAAAATATTTCCAATTTCAAATTTTTATTTTCATCCCACCCCACCCCTACCCTCGACCCCTCTCCCGCCAACCCCCACCCCCTACCCGCGACCCCCCATCAACCCCCACCCCCTACCCGCGACCCCCCATCAGACCCCCACCCCCTACCCGCGACCCCACTCCCCTCCAAAAAAAATTTAAGTTTGCTTTTAAAAAATATTTTCAATTTCAAATTTTTATTTTTTTCATCCACT
>JAJOOF010010995.1:0-27489 GCA_029582545.1 Solanum lignicaule
AAATACACCTAAAATGATACTAAAATCAAATGGGTATAAGAAATTAAACCTTGATTTAAGCAAAGGAAGAAGAATGGAGAAGACCCACTTCCAACTTGTGGAAGATGAAATCCTTCTCTCTTCAAGTCTCCCACAAATCCCTCTCCAAACTTGAGAGAAAATATCCCAAAAAGTACTATTCTATTCTGGAAATTAAAATAAATGTTCGACTCTTCTAAAATTAATAATAAGTTTAGTATTTATAGACTTCAAAAAATAGTGCTGGCGGATCTTTCGGCAAGGTTAGTCGATGTCGTCGAATGACTCGGCGACTCACCCTTCTTCTATTTCATCGCCGTTTTGTGCTTGCCTTCAGCATCTTCACGTTCTGGACCATTGGGCGGTATAGTACTGCTTCGCGGAAATATTCGATGAAGCGCCGACTGCTCCTTTCATCGCCTTTTGATCCTTCTTCTTCAGGGTTTCGCGCACTGGAACAAAGGGCGGAGTGAATCCCTTCGGTGAATCGCCAAGTGTGCTTGGCGATGCTCAGGCTTCAGCTTCTTCATTCTTTTCAGCCTTTTTGTTCCTTTTTGTGCCTAAGTGTCCATGCTTTCAATAAAACTTCAAATACCTGAAACTTAAGAGTTTTCATCAGATATTGAGAAAAAATAAGCAACCGAGGACACTATTCTTATCAAAATAAAGCCCTAAATGAGTCCAATTTGTGGATTCATCAACACCCCCAACTTAAACTTTTGATTGTCCTCAAGCAAACTCAAGTTCAGTCGTTCAACAAGGTGTCTCAATAGTTCTACACAAGACTAAATCATGAACATACATAACAAGACTCAAAGTACTTGTGCAAAATTCAACTGTGTACTCAAAGACTAAAGTTGTGACACACCACTACCAAAGATTCTCATGCTCGCAATACTTGCTAATTTTGCAAGTTCAAGCTCAACAAAAAGTATCTAAATGCCCTCACAAAAAGAATGATTCCTTATTCACACCTATAGGTTAATCCATTTAAGATCAGGAATCAGATGCAACGCTCACACTCAAAAAGAGGAACACAATGCATGTTTTCACCCACAGGTTTGCCCTTATTTTCCAATCGACTTTTGAATTGGCTTACTCAAGATCAAAAAGGTCTTTTCAAAGCTTGTAATGGGGTTGAATGCAAAGGTATGGTCATTTAGGCTCAGTGACTTTTTCATCCTCGTGAGGTGTGGTGTTCTCAAAGCATTCCCATCTTTCCCTTTTTCAATTCCTTTTCTAGTGCTTCTAAGTCATCTTTTTATTCACCTCCGTGGATTGCTTGGAAACCTGATTTCTATTGTATTTATTCCACATGTTTTTTTTTTAGATTGAAGGGTTTCCGTTGTTCTGCAACACCATGGGTTAAGGGGTACTTTTCTATCACTTCTTAACTTCTCATTTTCCTTTTCACCACAACCCAACTTAGGCTTTTGGCCTAAGTTGGCTATTCACTAAACCACAAATTAAGAGGATTATATGTAGTGGGTCAAGTAAGGTCTAGGGTTCATCAAGGTTCTTCCAAAAAAAGGTAAGGCTCAAGAGGTGTTCAAAAGAGTTTCACACGCTCACGGGTAGGCCACAAAAGAGATATATGTCAAATTTGGCTCACACTCTTTAAAGTTGCCTAAGATCATATCAAGAGGACACCTTTCTAAATCAATCAGACTAACAGGGCAAATTCTAGGTTTATTCATGCATGGTTCAAAGCAAGCTAATCACACAAAGCATCGACACTTAAGTCAAACAAGACTACACACTTTCACTAGTGTGCAACGGTAATTACAAGAGAATCAATTCGATAAATGGCTAATCACAACGAGATGCAAAGAGTTCACATATTGTCTATGCAACTTCATTTGGCCTCACCGTAGCCGTACATTCATGTTCGTTCAATTGAGAGCACTATTCAAGTCATCGGTATTGATCAAAACCGAGACTCAATTTTTTGCGAAAGAACAGCCACATTCAACTCAAGAAGGGTGGCAAAAATGTGCAAAAAACTCAAAATTTTTTGGAAGGGTCAAAGTCATTTTGCAATTAAAAAAAATAAGCAGAAACGGAGCCACAAGCTCAAACAATTGCAAAGCAGTTTTAAAAACACAAATAAAAACAAATAACCCAAATGTACACCAAAATACAAATATCCAAAACAAGGTGGGTCTCACCCCACGACACATAAAAGCAGTTATCCTCAAATGCAAATAAAATTAACAGAATTGGAAAATATAATAAGACAAAGACGGGGTGAAGAAAGGTCCTATCTATGCAGTCTCTTTCTTTGTCTGGGCCTCAGTAGCTGATGGAGCAGTAAGTATATGGGCATCAGTGCCCGGAGTAGCCTCAGACTGAATAGCAGTGCCAGATCCACTAGGAGCTGCTGTGGACGTCTCAGTCGGCAATGTTTGGATCATCTGCTGCATAGTCGTCTCTATAAGATCTGGCAAGTCTCTGAATATTCCCTCATCTCTGCTCTCTCGTGTCTCTTCAACATGCACTAATATCAACTCCTCATCGGTCTCTGCATCCGACTCTGCATGTGTTGCACCGTCCCCCGGCACATCTCTGGTGGTCCCAGGAGCATCCTCATCATCTTCCCTCTCTATCAGTGAAGTGAAGTTAGTAGACTTAAGGTAGTCTACGTCCTTTCTCAAATTCGCAATCTTAGCTTTTAAAGCCGCCATTTCAGAGGCTTCTCCCTGTCTGATTTCGCAAGCAGTGATTCTCACTATCAGGGCATCGACAGAGGTCTGAAGTGGGGTAGATGTTGCTAGTATGGCCCTGTCGATCATCCCTAGAATAGACCTTTCCAGTCGGGTAGCTCTCACATTAGCTGAATAGGCCAACTGCCCCATCTTCAGGATCATTGCCTGAGTGATCCTGGCAGGCTGGGAGGATGAGGAAGCACCTGGAGCTTGTGTGGAAGAAGAAGAAGGAGCTATTATACCTGAGGGCTCAGAGGCCGGGATGGACGAAGGTGCCTCTGCTGGCAATGAGTCAACATCGACTTCTGGAGAAGTATCTGATGGGGTTGCTCTCCTCCTGTCATCCTCCTCTCGTGTGAACTCAGCCTCTATACACTGGATATCAGTGGAAGAAGACGGGGTGACTTCTATATCGCTGGCAGGGTCCGGGGGCACTCCGGCACGCTGACATAACTCGGTGATCAGAACAGGAAAATACAGAGATCTCTATGTCTGTTTGGCTCTCATAACCATCTCTGGTCAAACCAACAGTCCTAGGTCGATCCGCCTCCTGGCCATGATAGAACCAAGGCAAGCTGCCTTAGGATGACGCAGAATGGACTCGTTTTGGGATGGCATGACAGTGCTGTTGATGAAGCCAAACCAGTACCGGGAGGCGATGTTCATGTCCCTTTTTTCAATCGGAGCTCCTGCACCCAACCACCTCCGGGTGATATCAGAAATCATCGGAGCTAACCAACCCTTCAAATAATCCAGGGTTGAAACGATAGGCAAACCCTGGTAGGGCAATACCGAGTGCAGCAGTCGACCCAGTACAACATTAATATGCTCGTTGTGACACTCGACCTCCTTGCCTCTCATCCTAACCGAGTTCACTGATCAGAACTCACTAGCCTTTATCTTATTTTTCGGGACCAACTCCCCATAGGCTAAGTAGAATTCCCATACCCAGGAAGGAATGTAAGGGCCCCAGGACCTAGTGAACTGCTCAAACTCATGATACTTGAGCGTGTCAAGCACCTCAGCATGCTTACCTCCGAAACCCTCCACCTATAGTAACTTTTCTTCTAGAATGTTTCGTAAACCATCGCCTTTCAACCTGTTCAGCAATCTAGATGGAGGTGGAGGTATTGGGAGTGCAGGGACCACTGGAGGTGGTGTCAGGTTTGGCACTGATTCGGTAGCCAGAGGAGTTGCAGCTGATGTAACTCTGATAGGTATTGATTGAGGTCTATCCTTGAGCCTATTCTGTTAGTGAATCAAGGGTTGTTCATCTTCCAGCTCAAGAAAATCTAGCTCAATAGCAGACCCTTTTCTAGCAATATGCTTCTTTCGTTTGCCTTTATCTCCTGGTGGGAGATCTTGCTTTCTTTTCTGTGAAGGATGTGATCCACCTTCATTGATTGTAATACCTGTTGCCTTTTTCTGAGGTGGTACATTTAGGTTTGTGCGTACCATATCTACAAAAGTTTGTGATTAGTCAGAAGAACAACCACACTAAAACACAAAAAATCTGAAGAAGAAAGGTTCGCCGATCAGTCAGCGAATCGCCAAATCTCTTTGGTGAGCTAGGTCGAACTCGCTGAATGAATTAGCTTAAAATCTAGGAAAATAAGTGACAAAAAGTCTATTTGGCAAGACACCGACTACTTTCGGTGATGATGAAGTTGTCCACCAAAAGATACAGTGCAAGAGGGTAAAAGTGGGGCATGCAAAGGGGGATCTAAAGTCCTATCGGTGAATTGCTGACTACTTTAGGCGATCATGAATGTGTTCGCCAAAAGTTATAGATCTCTCAGCACTATGGACATTAATGAAGAGCAATCTAAGACCAGTAGGCGAACCGCCAAATCATTTGGCGAGCTCGACCCAGCTCGCCGACTGATTTAACGTGCCTACATTTCAACTCACTTCTTATAATCGACCTTACATGCCCTTGAAACAAAATCAAAGCATGTATACACGAAATTAACACAAGACCCATACTTCCCATCACCCCGGAATACTCAGACTTCTTCCGATTTTGCCAACTTTGGCTATTTAACAACGATCACCCTTAGGAATATTGTCACCCATTCCTTCATTGAGCGATTTTCGTTATTTAGCACAAATGCGGGGTATCTAGGTGTTACCCAACCAATATAACGAAAATCAAGTAGCACCCATTGCAATCTCAGTTAAATTAAAGCACAAACAACAAGGCATTCGACTATTAAACTATTTCAGGCAACTAAGTTCGAATTACACATAGCATAACAACCTATTTCTATCAGAGAGGCTCAGCACACGTTATCCTAATACTACAATTGCAAGTGAGTGTAAAAACTTTTAAGATAAATTTGGGGTTTTATGGACTAACCTTTAATGCCAATCGAATTACTTTTTGAAACGCTAGGCAGCAAAGAGATCCAAACCCCAAGCAATAATTACCAATGAAGATACTAATGGAACGGTAAAAAATCTAAGAAAAAGTACCTATGGTGTGATTTTGAGGAGTCTGAAAGGAGGGAAAGTGAGAGGTTCAAAAATTTGACCTTTTGCCTTTATATAACCGTTCAGTTCTCGGTCATTCGGCGACATTAGTCTTGTTGCCGATCAACTGGGCGATGCGCCGAACGCATACTTACCTCGCCGAGTTTTACAGGACATCCCATATTTTGGGGTCCCAACGACGGATTAAGTCGAAATCGCCGATAGGTTCAGCGATTCGCCCACTGGCTCTTTGGCTCGCCAACTTGCATTTTTCAACCCCTTTTTCACTTTAACCAACAAAATTAGCACACCATTATTCGAATAGAATAATTAAAAGCAGTAAAACCTTGGGTTGCCTCCCAAAAAGTGCCTTATTTTACATCGTGGCACGACGTAAGTTCTGTCTCATTCTCCGTTATTGGGGTTGGCCCGAGTGTCACTAAGTGCCCCAATATGTCATTTGGGTGGAGATGAGGCTCTGCAAAACTCATGAGTGACCTGATTAGCTGGATTGATCTAGAGTGAGATCCAATCATTTGATTCAACACTTCAATATTATCCTTCATTTCTTCCAACATCCGATCTTGATCAATGATCTTTTGGAGAAAGATGTGAAGTGTGTCCTCGACACGATTTTTCTCCCCATTTCTAGACTTCTTCCACTCATGAGGGGGTATATACTTCCCCTTGTTGTTGCATTGAACTTCCACCTCTGAGATTTTGGTGGACAAATTGTTTAGCTGAGATGCCAGTGTGGTCAGCGTGAGGTTCTTTTGAACTCCTTGGCTCATTTCAACCAATTTGCCACTACTTTGCTCATCCATGCTCACCTAATTGGACAACTCAACGAAAACCAAGACTAAAAGTAAAGTTAGTGAACTACAACTAAGAAGAACAAAAACTCTACTAATCTAAAAATTATCAAATAACACCACTCCCCGGCAGCGGCACCATTTTGATGCTTATTGTGACCAATGACACTAACCTACAGTACGAGTGTTTATGATCGTCGATAATATAGTAACTCAACTAAAGGTTGGGGTCTGTCCCAAGGGAGTGGTTTTGAGAATTAATAGAAAAATAAAATTTAGTTCTAATTAGTCGTAGCTAAAGACATTAACGAACAAAAACATTGTAAATTGAAGGGGATGACACAAAAGTGTCAAATATCAATTGGGGGTTTTGTCACAAGTAGTAAAAACAGCAAAAGTAAACAAGAAAATCAAGTATAGGAGAAAGTTCTTAGGGTGCGACCGCAATACAAGTTGAGACAAATCGTTGGTTACATGCTTTCGATAGGAAATTTACAAGATAATAGTGACTAGGCTAAGCTTTAGATGGAAATAAATTCCCTCTCGGGCAACTTACCCTGTTGCAAATGGGTTCCTCTCAGACACCCACTTGCCGCATGTAGACCAGCCTACGCCTTACCCCACTCACTCTCTCAAGTTGAGTGCTACGATATGGATATGGGACTAGGGTTCACCCTCTCGGGCTGAACCTCATGTCGACCCACTCCTTAGGCCATCAGTCTAGTGGTCATGGTTTCGCAACCTCCCTCTCGGGCAAGCCGAAAACACATGGGTGGTTTTGTATTTGCAACTATAAACCCATTAAATTAAACCACAACCACTAGGTGAAATCATCATTAAAATACATCTAACCTATCAACAGGCAAGACCCAACAACAATATCAACACATATTTGCTAAATCACACCCCAAGAATGGGGGTTTTTAGCCACACATCAAGAAATAACAAAATACACCTAAAATGTTACTAAAATCAAATGGGTATAAGAAATTAAACCTTGATTTAAGCAAAGGAAGAATAATGGAGAAGACCCACTTCCAACTTGTGGAAGATGTAATCACTATCTTTTCAAGTCTCCTACAAAACCCTCTCCAAACTTGAGAGAAAATATCCCAAAAAGTACTATTCTATTCTGGAAATTAAAATAAATGTTCGACTCTTCTAAAATTAATAATAAGTTTAGTATTTATAGACTTCAGAAAATAGTGCTGGCGGATCTTTCGGCAAGGTTAGTCGATGTTGCCGAATGACTTAGCGACTCGCCCTTCTTCTGTTTCATCGCCGTTTCGTGCTTGCCTTCAGCATCTTCACGTTCTGGACCATTGGGCGGTATAGTACTGCTTCGCGGAAATATTCGATGAAGCGCCGACTGCTCCTTTCATCGCCTTTTGATCCTTCTTCTTCAGGGTTTCGCGCACTGGAACAAAGGGCGGAGTGAATCCCTTCGGTGAATCGCCAAGTGTGCTTGGCGATGCTCAGGCTTCAGCTTCTTCATTCTTTTCAGCCTCTTTATTCCTTTTTGCGCCTAAGTGTCCATGCTTTCAATAAAACTTCAAATACCTGAAACTTAAGAGTTTTCATCAGATATTGAGACAAAATAAGCATTCGAGGACACTATTCGATGCTAAGTAAAACAACCCATGAAAATATGCAAAACTAAACTACAAACAGTAATAATATAGGTATTTTCTTGTCTCAAAACTAGGTTATTTTCACATGCATGTCTCAAATTATCACTTTTCATGATTTAGGATGCTTTCAGATAAAGTAGAATCAGTATCAATATTCATAAGCTACTCAAATATTATCAGTTTGTCTGTATTATTAGATTATTACTGTTTTTAGTTTATTTTTGCATATTTTCATGGACTATTTTCCTTAGCAACCGCTAAAAAGACTTCTAAACGAAAGAATAATCAATGCATGCAATAAAACTATTCAAGAATTACTTAGTTACTATTCATACTTTGTTAATCGCTCATGGTTCCCACATCCCTATTTGTGGATTTAGTTACCCATAATAGCAAGAACACAATTCATAGTTTTTGATGAAGAAATCATAAACTTACGTAATGAGAAGAATAAACCCATAATCTCAACTTGAATTTCAAAGTAAAAATCTTCAAAACCAACTTAGGAAGTCAAGAATTGCTAAAGTTGCAAGTTAATCTCCAAACCCAAAAACTAAAACTAAACTAATAAGGTCTAACCCCAAAAAGGAGGTTTACATGCCCTATATATAGAAAAGCAAGTCCCAACAAAAAAGGATATGAAATAAGAAAATAAATTTTCTGGATGCGGTTGAAGTTGACGACACTGACCTATGGATCGTGGACTGACCTACGGTTCGTAGGTCCCTTCCGTGGTTTGGGAATTAGGTAATTTTTTAGAAGCTTGGAACTCCAACTTTTAGTACCGAATGACAGCTCAACAGCACGGACCGTAACTCGATCCACGGTCCGTGAATCCTCCTCCGTAGTCTCATACTTAGTTTGATAAAAATCAAGTACTGGAACACCTTCTCTGAATCAGTTGACGGACCTGCAGGACGGCTCGTAGGTCGAACTATGGTCCGTTGATCATGGTCGTGGTTCTACACTTGGTCAAGAATTCCCTGATTATTTCTTCCAGCCTTTCCCATCAATCTACGCCCTGCACCTACAGACCGTGACTGGACCTACGGTCCGTAGGTCATGTTCGTAGGTGTCTTTTTCTGCAACCTTTCTTCAGTTGTCTCCTAGCTCCCACATCTGAACTTATTTCCTGCAAACAAGATAAAAACACATTAATACCACTACAAAATGACCCTAGACACACATAACTCTTAAGTGAAATGTATTAAAAATACCGTAAACTCACGGTATATCAACGCCCTCAACTTAAATTCGTTGTTTGTCCTCAAGCAACGCACTAAGACTCTAAACGACACTTGTATAGAAACAAGCATTCAAGCACAAGCAATCACATGGCTTTCTATCCCGACTCTCCTTTTTAGTGAAAATCTTTTCTCTTAGACTCAACAAGCTAACTCATGCAGATCAAAATATGACAAAGATCGACCAATCAACACACAACATACATTGTTTGGCTATCACCAAGGTACCAACTTTCCGACAATGTAACTAGTGCCCTTACTTCAAACGAAATCCTTTTTTCACACAATGAATATGATTTTGAATTCAAGGATTCATTCAACACTCACGCTCAGAAGTAATTTCAAGTACAATTAGTTCTCAATACCATAAGCTTGCCCTTATTTTCACAGCTTACTCTCCAAACTAGTTGCTAGGATCACTATAGGACTTTTCTTAGCTTGTAACATAGGTTCGGGGTCAGGTGTGGTACATTTAGGTACTTTTTAGTGACTTTCTGCCCTCCTTGATATTACATTGGCTATTTACCTCTTCCTTGACCTATTTTTGGCAACTTTTCATCTCAATTTCTTTCCATTAACTCATTTCAACCAAGGATGCGACTTTTGAATTTTTTACTCTTATTTCTCATTTTCTTCTTTTTCTTTTACTTTCTTTTCTTTTATTTTCTTTTCACACTTTTCTTTTGCTTCTTTTGCACAAAGTCACATCCTCTTTCATACTTTGTCCTCTTTTCAACATGAAACTCTTTTCATTTCCTTTTGATCCAAATGTTTAAGCCTAAACTGGACCAATTCTTTTGATTCACCTAACTCACCTTCCCTTAAAAACATTATCGTGGCCCCAGTCCCTCCTTGGATATGTGCACCTTGACTTAGGCCAAAAGCCTAAGTTAAGGGTGGCTAAGCATAAAATTTTACCTTGATCTTAGCCCTGGTCCGACATCGGACATTGTGCACCTCAACAAATGCAAAATGCATAAGTAGTGGTAAGTATTTCCGCTTGTCATGCGGGTGACCCAGGTTTATTCCCTGACAGCGGCGCCAAAATTTGATACGCTCAAATTACACCTTGCTAACTTGGCCATATGCCCATGTGGGATTGTCTGATGCCATACCAAAGAACAAACCCCTCAATGTAAGCTTCTGCATCAGACTTCTCATCACCATGAATCTATGCCCTGCAAGTAGAGGAGGTAGAAAAATAGGTCATTCAGATTTAGTGGCATTGAAGTCGACCCTATAGTTATTACGCAGCCTCAGTTATGGTGGATTTTGTACCCTCAATGCATCTCCCAATAGATTTCCACCTTGATTTTCAGCATTCTCATTATTAACTCTAGGAGGCTGCAACTCAGCTCCATCACCTAGATTTCCTCCGATAGGATTGACTGGGACCCCTTGATTATTCATCCTTCGCAAAGTTCTGTTCAGTTTTGGATCGTAAGGAGTCAATGGTTCACCTTGACTCCGTGTACTTGGCATACACTAGAGTAGGAACCTGAGAGAAATAAAAACAAAAGAAAAAGTAAAATTAGGAAATAATTAACTAAAGTTCAATAATGTAGTTTAACTTAATCTAAAAGCCTTATTCCCCGGCAGCGGCGCCAAAATTTGATACGCTCAAATTACACCTCCCTAAAGAAGTATAAGCGATCTTTATCAAGTAAAGAATCCAACTTGGAGGTTGGGGTCGATCCCACGAGGAATATGGTTTAGACTGAAACTTAACTTACGATTATATTCTTTTAGTCAACATATTTCCATAACAAGTAAGTTAAAGGGGGGGTTTGTGAAACAAATAATTGATTGTTGTCAAGTAACAAGTGAAAGGATTCAAACTTTGTTGTTATCAATGAGAGAAAGTAACTAGGGTGTACGTGTTCCCCATAAGCTCATAACGCGGTAATCCTAGTAATAGTAATTATTTCCTAGTGTATTACATGCAAAGTGATAAGTTAGGTATCTCTAATCACTTGGTCCAGCAACTAGAGAATTTCACCACGCACCTTGGTCCAGCTACGTGTGTATAATATACTAACCCTTACCTTTACCTCATAATAGACATCACATCAATGTATGACTTAGTTTTCATCCTCGCACCAATTGACATTAGACTATTACATAGTATCACACTAAATATATGTTGATAATTCTTTTCTTATTAACTACCTCCTTGGTCTGGCAAGTAGCAACAAGGCGAGTTCTAACGTTTGCAACCGCTAAAAAGACTTCTAAACGAACGAATTATCAATGCATTCAATAACACTATTCAAGAATTACTTAGTTACTATTCATACTTTGTTAATCGCTCATGGTTCCCACAACCCTATTTGTGGATTTAGTTACCCATAATAGCAAGAACACAATTCATAGTTTTAGATGAAGAAATCATGAACTTACGTAATGAGAAGAATAAACCCAGAATCTCAACTTGAATTTCAAAGTAAAAATCTTCAAAACCAACTTAGGAAATCAAGAATTGCTAAAGTTGCAAGTTAATCTCCAAACCCAAAAACTAGAACTAAACTAATAAGGTCTAACCCCAAAAATGAGGTTTACATGCCCTATATATAGAAAAACAAGTCCCAACAAAAAAGGAAATGAAATAAGGAAATAAAGTTTCTGGATGCTGTTGAAGTTGACGACACTGACCTATGGATCGTGGACTGACCTACGGTCCGTAGGTCCCTTCCGTGGTTTGGGAATTAGGTAATTTTTCCAAAGCTTGGAACTTCAACTCTCTGTACCGAATGACAGCTCAACAGCACGGACCGTAACTCGATCCACGGTCCGTGAATCCTCCTCCGTAGTCTCATACTTAGTTTGATAAAAATTAGGTACTGGAACACCTTCTCTGAATCAGTTGACGGACCTGCAGAACGGCCCGTAGGTCGAACTATGGTCCGTCGATCATGGTCGTGGTTCCACATTTAGTCAAGAATTCCCTAATTATTTCTTCCAGCCTTTTCCATCAATCTACTCCCTGCACCTACAGACCGTGATTGGACCTATTGTCTATAGGTCATATCAGTAGGTGGTTTTTTCTGCAACCTTTCTTCAGCTGTCTCCTAGCTCCCATGTCCGAACTTATTTCCTACAAACAAGAAAAAACACATTAATAACACTACAAAATGGCCCTAGACACATACAACTCTTAAGTGAAATGTATTAAAAATACCATAAACTCATGGTATATCAATCATCATTGGTACTTTACTCTCAAAGCACCCTTAAAAATATTTGCATAGATTCATAAACCAATGCACAAGTCCATAGTTTACCTCATTGAGGTCAAAACCCAATTTCAATTATCAACTCTTAGAAAACATGGGTAAGATATGGATTTCATCATACATACATATAAAACTAGTAATACATGCTCATTTTCATAAAACTCTTCCTTGAAGATCATAATCCCTCAACATATAGTTCACACCTTGAAAACATAGGGATCACATGGGTTCATAGGGGAATTCATAATAAAAGCATTACAATTCAGCAATTCATGTGTAGAAGATCATAATTAAAGCATTTAATTCAATAATTATAAGAACCCATGCTAATTGAAGAAAACCCTAACTTAATTGAGGAATTCTACCATTTGAAATAGAGAGATTTAGGAACTCCATGGATGAAAGGAATCCATGGATGAAAACTATCATACCTTGACTCCAATTGCTAGATTTCAATGGAGGAATTTGACCCTTAGCTTGAAACCCTAGGTGAAATCTTCTTCTTTTTCAAGTTTCTAGAGAGCGAATATTTGAGAGGAATTGGATTTCTTTTGGGAATTTGGAAGAATGAAGTAAATGGGGTGAATTTGGGTGTTAAAAGGATTTTATAGGGGTTCTAAACATAGCCAAACCGACATAGTATTGAAACTAATTAATTAGGAAAAGACCTACCTAACCTAAAAATTAACTGACAGCTGCCACCGACGAAACCCCACTAATGGACCGTGGATGGACCTACGGTCCGTCCTGCACATTTTGAATAAGTCCTTGACCACTTGCTATACCCGATATTGAATAAATAACCTCTTATTCTTGGGTCTATCTGGTCTATTCTTTTCATAATCGCCTCAAATTGTTGTATTGTATAAGCCTTTGCCATCGTAAAAGAAAGCTTCTTCAAATCTTCAGTATTCCTATGGAAGATCTTCAAAACATTACAACATAAGTGTCATATGCAAGCATAATGTTCCAATCCAGGATATACTCTGCAGTTCTTTTCCATATGCTCTCGTTTCTATATGACATAAAACACATGTTTTCCCTTTCTCCATATGCTTTCCTAAACTTTTCAAAGAACCAGGTCCACGATGCATCATTCTCAGAATCTACTATGGCATAAGCAAGTGGAAGTATGTGACTTGGTGCATTATTTTTTAAAAAAATCATACAGTTTGAAAACACACCTTATATCATAATTATTCTTGCATATAAATATAAAAGATTCAAATAATACCTCCTAGATCCATAGTGCGTGGAGTCAACATTGTACCACCATATGCATCTCTTAAGGCTGCACCATCAACCACTACAACTGGCCTACAATACTCCCAACCTCTAATACATGCTTCTAATACAACAAATGCATATAAAAAGCTCTCACATTCCTTTCTTTCCAAGCTTAAAACAGAACCAGGATAGGTCTGCTCCAATATATACAGATAACCTGAAAGATTTTCCATTGTTACAATTATTTTTACAATTTGATAGCTGAATATCACAACACAACAATATATTAACTAGATGCAAACTGGATACCAATTAGATTCGAATTGGAAACAACATGAATATCAATTGGATACACAATGGAAACCAATTGAATAATGGATACCTGTCTAAAAACAAATTGCATGCCAAATGGCTATCAAATTGTTGCTTTGCTAAAATTCATACCAATTTAGTTCATAAATTAAAATATAGAAGTTATTTCGAATAAAAATCTGATAGTTTAGCATATGACTCAGTCGGATCTCTACACACCAATTTTATTGCCTTTTCTTTAACTTGCCAAGCCTGGATGTATGTAAGCGAAACATCATGTACTTTCAACATGTCTTCGGCTATATCTTTCGGAGTGTATACAATTACTAGATCAATAAATTTATCCATTATCAAAACAGCTACAACGTCAATGATTCCATGACGCCTTGCATACACTCTATCTCGAACAGAACAAGTGTGATCCGCATAGTATTTTTTGATTTTGAATAGCCCCGATTGATTCAAACTTTATGAATTCATCAACCATGAACAATTCTCAGAAAGACACTTTAGGTAATAACTGTTTCAGAAAACAAAAAAAAAGATCAATAAAAAATTTATATACCAAATTTATACAAAAATAAATACACATACAAACAATCAATGAAATTATTACCAAGAAGAACTAGAACGAGATACAAGAAATCTGAATTTTTAGACAACTCCATAATGTTGCATCACCTCCATAAGTGTTTCCTTATCCTTGTAAATCTGATTTCCAGCTATAAACAAATTAGAAAGGTCACTGATTACTTCATTTCCTTCATCATTATTTTCGTCAACAACTCCACCCAAATTCATTCCTACTAAGCGGATGGAGTTATTTGAGTATAAATAAAAACTAGTTAGTGGTCTACTAACATCAGAATGTCTCCTATCCACAACAACTATAGAATCCTGATTATCCATTGCTATATTCTTCAGAGTTATGCACAATGGATATTTCGTAAAGAAATCTACATTAGCTTTCTTTTGATCTAAAAAAATTCGCACACCCACATCATTATGGATACTTACAGGTGGACATCAATCACTAACTATATATTTTATCTCTATATTATTAATATTAACATCTATCTTAAGCTGCGATGCTATTGCACTTACTAGACCACTATACAGACTTGAAGATTCATGTATAATCCCCTCCATCTGAAAATCAACATATTCCCATGTTTCATTAAAAAAAATAACAGTTAGTCTTATATAATACAAAACAATAATAAATATGTTGTATTTATATCAACTTTTCATACCAAAGATAATACAAATTTCATCCAAAACTTCATTCTACTCACACAAAATTATACACAATCGTCATTACTTATTCATACAAATATTATTCCAAACAGTATCCAGAATTCATACCATAAAACACATTTCATAAAAAAAATAGCATTTCACATTTCATACCAAATAATACACATTTCATACCAACTTAATACACATTTCATACAAATCATGATACTTCTTACTCATATTTTTTACACAATATGAATTATTTTTCATACCAATTTCATTCTTCTCACACAAATTTATACACAAATGCCGCTATTTATTCATACCAATATCATTTCAATCAGTCTACCAGAATTCACACCATAAAACACATTATATAAAAAATAACATTTAACATTTCATACCAACTTAATACACTTTTCATACAAATCATCACACTTTTTACTCATATTCTTTACACAATAGTAAATACAATTTCATATCAATATCATTCTAGTTACACTACCAAATTCATTCCATCATATACATTTTATTTATATTTTCAGGAAAAAAAACAATAATCCATATTATAATTTTAATCTGCATATCGAATCTATCTCATTATTATTGTCAAATTGACTAAAGAAATAACAGTTTTATAACAATGTTACAACAAATTTCATACTTTTTTTTCCACAAATTTCATAACTTTACAACGATAAAACTATTAATATTCGATACATTTATATTCAAATCATTCATATATTAAGTCAATTTCGCACGAAATCATGTTATAGAAAGTATACAAAATAACAAAAAAAAAAAAAAAACAGAAACGTACCAACAAAATCAGAGAATGTCATTAACTACAGTTTCACAAAAATTAGTACGTATTATCAACAAAATGGATGGTTTATACAAAAAACATCACAACTTAAATCTAGTATACATAAACAAAATCACAAAATGTGATTTACAGTTTCATTGCTATTTTTTTTTTTTACATTTCAGTAATATACAAATACAAATCATAAAGAATATTAACTTGAAGGATCCCATCTACCACCATGTTTAATTAATACTGATAAGAAGTCCTCCATCACAACAAAATGAAGATTTTTCAAACAAAAAAAAATGGATTTACTCGTCAATGACAATAATTCTGGAAAAAAAACGAAGAGAGAGAAACGTTGAAGAAAATGGATAAAATAAGATTTTTTAATTAATTTTAACAGATTAGAGTGAATTATGGAAGATAAATATTCCTAATTAGTTTGAATCTCCTAAATTTATGCTAATTAACAATTATCATCAATCAATTCAAAATTAATTAATACACCTATTTCCGTTTCTTTTTCTTTTTTTCCGATTTCTTTTTCTTTTTTATCTTTTTATTTTTTTCAAAACAAATTTTTACAATTAATTAAAAAAACTCTTTTTTTAATAAAATGTTACAACCTGAAATTTTTTATTATTACAACTTGAAAATTATATTCTACTGCTATAACTTGAAAATATTAGTCTAATAATTGTCATTTATAAAATTTTCAACTAAATATGAAAATGAAAGAGGAGAACAAAAAAAAAATGTCACCAATTAATAATGTTAATCTGCTCTATTGCCATCCCTACATTTGGCCTTGCACTATCACAAATAAGTCACATTTGCCTTTTGATATACTTTTCAATATATTTGCCCTTTTCATTCAATTTTAGGGTCATATTTACCCTTATGACATTAAATCTTCGTCTTCTTAATATATTGTCCAATTTCTTCAAAACAATTTGTCATATCTACCCTTATACTCTAGAAAAAGATCATATTTACCCATATAACGTTAAATCCTCATGTCCCACCTTTATTTTCTTATGTGATTTATGAGTTTTTTTTTTTCAATTAAATCTATTTGCCCATTTACATGTAAACTGATAAAGGTGATCAATAGGATTATTTTATTTTATTTTATTTTTGTACTTTTTCTCCTATGATTTTCTATTGATAAATTCAAAGTATATATATATATATATATATAGGAAATAAACTTTGAATCAATTAATGAAATGATCATTTTCCCGATTACAAATTTGGATGTGATTCAATAAATATAATCTGCTGCACAAATGGCTTGCAGCTGAAACGGAACTATGTAGAAACATAGTGATCGAATGATCGTGAGTATTCTGCTAAGCAAAAAACTAGAGAGAATGTAGTATTGATCGACGTTTTTTAATTTGAGATAATTATCTTTTATTTGGAATAAGTGTAATTTTTTTATTTAGAAAATCAATGTAATAAATAAAACGGGTAGGAGCAACAATTATCTATTACAATAAAAGAAGTTGGATTTAATTTTGACAAGATTTGATTGGTGAAATCATATCGGCCATAAATAAACAATGAAATTGTTGAGTTTTAATTTTTTAGTGGTAAGGACCCGGTTGGCCCCAAGTTTTATTTGGGAGTATTTAGGAAAAACATGGGAAAAATTTGATCTTTGGCGTTTG
This sequence comes from Solanum lignicaule, assembly GCA_029582545.1. Classification (NCBI taxonomy): domain Eukaryota; kingdom Viridiplantae; phylum Streptophyta; class Magnoliopsida; order Solanales; family Solanaceae; genus Solanum; species Solanum lignicaule. The sequence goes on from JAJOOF010010995.1 coordinate 17,375, forward strand.
GCCACATAACTTAGTGAATTTTTTGCCAAGAATCTCAAGTTTTCAAATATTAGAAAAAACTAGTTTTTGGAAATTTGAAAAATATTTGGGAACTTTAAGAAATTCAAAAATTACCTCAATTTTTTATATTTTTAATAGATTGTAATTATAACCGAATCGAACTAATATTTATCCACCACATGGTTATGGTATGTAAATTATGAATTTCATTTTTTATAGTCTTTTAGAAAGAAGGAAAATAATAATAAAAATTAAAGCAGAAGTATAATTTGAATTGTGTTTTTTAAAATTTTTGTAGAAAACTATTATGTTGTTGATGCTGATCTTCGGAACACAAAACGATTTCTAGCTCCATACAAAGGAATGCGACATCATTTGTAGGACTACAGGGGAAGTGAAAGAGAGCCTAAGAATGACAGAGTTATTTAACTAAGGACATGCCTCTTTGCGTAATGTAATTGAAAGAACATTTGGTGCGTGGAAAAGTAGATTCAGAATACTGTGACAGGGCATGAACAACTATGAATTAGACATGCAAGTGAAAATAGTAGTTGCTTGTGCTGTATTACATAATTTTTTGCGTGAAAATCAAAGCAATGATGAAATATTTAATGAACATGAACGTGATGATATGGTTACTGATGAAGATGACGAGCAATCAACTCAAAGTAACAATATTATTTCGTCTTCTCAGTCATCTGAAAGTTTGTCGGGAGGAGATTGTTGTAGACATTAAAATTTTGTGGGACTACAAGACGTGTTCAATTCGAATTGGGACTCTAGTAGGTGTGTTTAGATTCAATTAAAATTCTCGGAGTCTACTCAACCCTAAACTCTAGCTCATGCCTATATAAAGGATACTAAATTCCCTTAATGGGCATCTCGAAAATTCCACAAGTTGATGGAATATTCATATAGAGGTCAAATCTAAAGGAATAGTTTGTTATTACATCCTCCGGAGGTTGTTATAATTATAATCAAATCAATGACAAGTTTGAATATGCATTAATGTATTGCTCTTGTATATATTGTTATTTTGTTGTTGTTGATTGTTATCAATTATGTTATAAGGTTATTTTTAACAAAACATATTCATTATAAATAGATAATACAAATTTATGAATATTTTTAATAGTTTTTAAAACTTATGTGTATAAATCATATTTTTGAAATAGTCAAATATTTTTGGGAAACTTGGGGCCAAACACAGGCTATTAACTTGGAAAAAACTTGGCTCAAGTATTATTTGACAAAAATACTTGGAAACTTGGGGACAAACGCTAGCTAAAAGAGTTTAAATAAGTTAGTAAATTAATTAAGGGAAAAATATGTCCAAGAGGATCCACATAGGAAAATTAAAGTGAGCCATGAGAATTTAACGCAATAGAAATAAATATGATTATTAGAGTGTAAAAGTAAATATAACCCCTAATTTGAACGAAGAGGACAAATATGTAATTCGTAAGCATAAATATGACCTTTTTGAAAGTACAAGGATAAATATGATCCAAAAGTTGAATAAAAAGGCAAATATATTAAGGACATGAAGATTTAACATCGAAGGAATAAATATGACTCTTTTTTAATACAAAGATAAATATGATTTTAAAATTAAACAAAAATGACAAATATATTTTTAAAGTATAATGAAGGGCATATATAACTTATTTGTGACTTGTAAGAGTATAAGGACAAATATAACCCTTTTCTGTTTAATAAAATCTATGGTGTGTGCGTGTAGGGCATTTGAAATGCTAAACAACCGTTCGTTCAACTAATTATTCCGAACATATATAGAAAATTATAGCTCGTCGCCAAGTAAGAAATTGCCACACCTTCATTTCATGTTTTGTTTGATACACTTTATTTTTTAAATCTAAAAAAAAATACCTTGCTCTTTGAAAACAATTAATCTTACCATTCTCATTTTCCCCTTACGTAGTGAGTAAATAAGATTTCTTGCCCTCTTAAAAATTGAATAAAAGAAAATAATCTTTTCACATCTCTCATCGTAAAAATGAAGATCTCTCGTAAAAACAACTTAAAGGCGAAAAAATGTTTGTAAAGGACTAGAAAACCATCTTTTCTGATTTAAACAAAACAAGGACGTTCCTATTTTCAAATGAACAGATAGGCAAGGAAAGTATGTCAACATTACATCCCAACATACATGTAAGCAATGACAACCATTTGGTAAACACTAAAAATAACAAATAACAAAGATGAATTTCACTTAAGATTTTGGTTAAAAATAATGTTGTAAGTGGCCTCGATCCATCTCTAAAAAGAAATGATTAAGACAGAGCTAGTTTGAATGAGTCGTATCGAATAAGTTTTAAAACCACAACCGCCCATTGGAATGTAGTATTACTATTCATATTTCCATCACCACTGCCCATGGTTTCTTCAAAACAACGAATTGCAATTTATAAGGAAATACCAAACTAACGTACGTTACCAAAAGAACATAAACAAGTCCAAGTTGACTCATTAGGATAATAGAAAAGAGAAAAACACATGCATGCAATGAACTTTTATGTGACATGTAAGCATTCTATCAGCAAAATTCTTACCTACATATCAAAGCTAAACTAATAATTCAGAGATAAACTAATAAATCGCACCAAATTTAGAGGTGTTTTTTATGTTGCTCTTTGTAAGACATAAATTGACTATAGATTTGTCAAAACATAAAAATAATAGAACCAATCACATGGCTCTTGATATGAAGTGAATTTGGACTCACTACTATTCCGATCCGTTCTCCTTCAAAAGAGGTAATTAATTAAGTTACAACTGCAACTACCTGATATTCAAATCTAACTGCTTTTTTAAAAAAAAGAAAAATAAAATTGTCCCACCATGTAAATAATATTCTACTACTACGGCTATATATAGTCCGGCAATTACCTTCCTTTTCTTCATACTGAACTTAAAAAAAACAGAAGAAGATGGAGATTCCGGTTATCGACTTCAGTAAGCTTGAAGGTGAGGAGAGAAGTGCAACCATGTCACTACTCCATCAGGCTTGTGAGAAATGGGGCTTTTTTATGGTAATGAATGAACGCATGTATAATTCTGTTTTTAAGTAGTACTAAGCACTTTTGATAAGATGCTAATATTGATAAGAAACTAATGCAGATAGAGAATCATGGAATTGACACTTACTTGATGGACAATGTGAAGCAGCTCGTGAATCAGCACTACGAAGCCAACATGAAGAAGCGATTTTATGAATCAGAGCTACCTATGAGTTTAGAGAAGAAAGGAAACATCAGCAACACAGACTGGGAAAGCACATTCTTTGTTTGGCATCGTCCAACTTCCAACATCTATGAGATTCAAGGTCTCTCAAAGGAACTTTGGTAAGTCACCAACACCACAGCATAAAGCTTCAACAATTCAATAAATATGCTAGAATTAATGAGCACAGACGTACAACTTACCGATGTCCTGCACTAAGAATATTTCATTATTATTGAATTTCACATTTGAAGTATGTTGCGTGCAGCAAAGCAGTAGATGACTATATTAATCAGCTGATCGAACTTGCGGAAAATCTTTCAGAACTAATGTGTGAGAACCTTGGCCTAGAGAACAGTTACATCAAAGAAGCATTTTCAGGCAGCAAGGGTCCTTCTGTTGGAACAAAAGTAGCGATATATCCTCAATGTCCTCGCCCTGATTTGGTCAGGGGATTGCGCGAGCACACAGATGCTGGTGGTATCATTCTCTTACACCAAGACGAACAAGTTCCGGGTCTGGAATTCTTCAAAGATGGACATTGGATGAACATTCCACCATCAAAGAACAACAGACTTTTTGTAAACATCGGTGATCAAATCGAAATTTTGAGCAACGGGATGTATAAGAGTATTCGACACCGAGTGATGGCTGAAAAGGATGGGAATAGACTTTCCATTGCCACCTTTTACAACCCTGCTGGTGAGGCCATCATTTCTCCAGCACCAAAGCTCTTGTATCCCTGTCACCTCCGCTTTCAAGATTATCTGAATCTCTATTCCAAAACCAAATTTGCTGAAAAAGGCCCTAGATTTGAGTCTGCGAAAACATTGGCCAATGGGCATTGAAGACTTCACCTTGAGAAAGAAGGATTATTCTTTCCAAGTTTATGTATCTGTTACTTATAATTTCAGTGATACCTTTTCCCCTTTTTTCTCTTTTTCATTTTGGGCATTCTTTGGGTTGAAGTACAAGAGAAGCTGATGTATATAAGCTTCCTTTACCATGTAAGATTGCACTAAAAGTTTTAAGGTTAAAGTTAGGATTGCTTTGAAAAGCTGTTATACATAGACCAATGACTCTTATAGAGAAAAAGAAAAATAAGTTGATCAATGTTTTGGTTTGTAGCTATAAAAGAAAAACTAACTGATCCACAGAGCATGTCTTGGTAGTGGCTGATTGATGACTACCCTAGGCTGATTGATGATTATCCACTACCTTTCGCTGTGAGGATAACAATCTTCAATGAAGAATAATATGTATAGTCTGAATATGATTATCTAATAAGAGTGAGACAGCACCATATGCAGAGTCAAAGACAAATTCCCCCTGAAAACCCATTGCCAACTCCTTATATTTTAAAGGCGAAATGGTCTGGTAGGTCTTATACTTGGGTTGGATTGTAAAGTGGACCCTTCTACTTATGACTTTGTCAACTGAACACATAAACTCAATGAAACACAATATTTTAAACACAATATTTTAAACACCTTTGACCATTGACCAAACTTATGTGGCAATAAAATTGATGAGTTGGAAAAATGTGTGATGTACATGCAGATTAAGAGCGTGACTTGATACTTTTCATCTAAGTTGTGCGGATTCTTCACTTTCGATGCCGCATCTATGTCGGATTCTCTGAAAATACACTACTTTTGGAGAATCTGACACACACCCACTGGCATTTATGAAGAGTCCGAGCAACATAGCTTTTCATTAAAAATACACATAATTAGGAAAAAAAATGTAAAAGAAAAAGTAGAAATACCCCTTCTTCTTCTCATTTCTTGTAGAAAAAAAAATTAGGTCGCCTCCACCCATAGGTTTCCACCATTCTTTTTGTAATCTCACCCCATTTTAAAGGAAATTACTTGTTCTTCAAGCATCTCACAACAAACATACAAATTGGAAAGAAGAAGAAAATTTCTCTCATTGAAAGCTCAAATAAGAAATGGGTTATTTGAAATCAAAAAGAAATAAATTTTAAATCCATTTTTTGTTTGAATGCTTCTCTGGGCTGATTCTTTTGTCTTCGAATAAAAACCGGGTTACATGATTTGAGCTTTTAGTTTGAAGATTCAAATTGAAAACTTCTCTCTAAAATTGAAAGCTCAAATCACAAGACTATACGGGTTGAATCGAGGAATCTGATAACTCATCTTCAGATCGGGACGGATCGGGACGACTGAGTAGAAGAACTCAGTGTTGGACTTATTGCTTGGGTTGTTACAGCAAGATGACAAGAATGTATTGATTGTTGTAGCTCAAGGAATTGTTCCGGTGCTGGTCTGTTTACTCGATTCTAGCTCTTCGCTGGAGATCAAGGAGAAAACTGTAACCGCCATTGCTAAAATCTTCACGGTTATTTTAAGAAAACGTGTTATGATCGCTGAAGGTTTGTGTATTCTCAACAAACTTCAAAGGGTTCTTGAATTTGGGAGTGTTCTGGGGAAGGAAAATTCATGCATAGCTTTGCAAGCGGTGGGTTATACAAAAAATAATGCAAGAGCAATTGGGTCAAGAGGAGGAATTTCATCTTTTTTAGAGATTTGCCAAATGAGAACATCCAAGTCTCAAGCTATGGCAGTTGGTGAATTTTTGTGCTTAAGGAAGTTTCTGAGGTAAGGAAGACGGAAAAGGGTGGGAGTTGGGCGTGGGTTTGGATTGGGGGTGACCAGAAGAGAATGGAAAGGGATGGGGAAAGGATTTAAAATATTGTGTTTCATTGAGTTCAAGTGTTCAATTGACAAAATCACAAGTAGAAGGGAGTTTACCATCCGACCCAAATATAAGGGCCTATCAGACCATTCTGCCTATTTTAAATTACTTATGTTTAGACTGATGTACACCCAAACCTTCCTGAAATAAATTGAAGGAACGCATTATCAAATAAATATAATAAGGTACACAAAATGGGAATGGAAGAGAGAGAGATGAAGGGTTTTTGTAAAACACTTTCACATGTCCTTATGTTGCCCAAATTATTCAACATCCATCCTCAGTTTTTCTAATCCACACAAACCCAATACAAGAAAGAACATTTCTCTTGTATTGCATGACACAAGGGTATTAATATCATGATAATTACTATTAGCTTTGGTTTAGTATCAAGAAGTACAGGGTGAAATGTGGGAGCAGCGCATGTCACAGGTTTGAACCCTGCTGCAGATAAAATCCTGATATTTTAGAAAGAAAGAGTCGAGCAGTGAGCCCATTATTCACCAACTTTTGAACCATGCATCACTGGCCCTCAGGGAAGAAATACAATTCACAAACACAGCATTCTGATTCAGTAAAAACTATTAAGAAACACCATCTGTATTAAGAATCAGGATAATTCCCCAGCAAACCTGTTTGAAATTGTCATAGTAGCTTCCTACGGAAACTAGGTCCAAAAAGATGGTCTGAGTTAAAGAACAATAATGTATTTACAAAGCTCTTTGGTTTACAAGGTATAGAGCCTCTTACAAACTAGACAATTTTGACAACACAGATTTGGTCACCAGAGTATTAGTATGCTGAGTGGCTTCTATGAGTAAGGTCTTTTGGGACTTCAACATAGGAGAACATTTGGTGACAAAACATAATAAAAAGTTTCCAAATTTCAAAGACTTTGAAAACCTGTGAGCAGATTCCCAAGCATGCTGAATGAGTCTATCAACTGAGTCCTGAGTCAAATGAATGTTATGATTTAGGATATTTTGCATCAAATTGAATAATGATTCTGTCCATACCAATTTATTGCCAATTAAGCATTGATGATAGGGAAGGCAGATAAATTTCTTCAGATTGTCCTCGTCACTGAGAAGTTTCTGGCAGAAGGAAGAAACATGGCCTGGGTGCAAAGATTCTCTAACTATCCTTGTTATTACATCACAAATAGGGCTATTTATGCCATCCATTCTAAGTATCATCGGCAATAGCAGTGCATACTCTGAAGCTCTCTGATGAACCTTAGAGTACTCTAACGTTGCCGTTAGTAATACACGAGAAGCTGGTTCTTTCAAAACCAACAGCTTGGGAAGAATAACAGAGCAAAGAACGTGACTGGGCCAACCAAGTTCATCTTCATTCCCATCTAGAAGATTGGACACCAAAACTGCAGCTGTCTCATCATCAGCTCTCCAAGGTTCAACGATACCCAAAATAGCCAAAGACTGACCTCCTCCTTTACAAAGTTGCCGAATTTCCCCAGCCAATTCTACAGCCTTAGCAGTAGACTGAAGAGACAACAACGAGTCTTTCAAACACTCAGCCATTTCCTCAACTTGAGGGTTCAAGTATTCATCTACCTCCTTAATCACTTCTTCATCAACCTCCTCAATGATTTCATCCACAATTTCTCGTTTATCCTCCTCAAATTCAGTCATATGATCATCATTTTCACCACAACTATTGTATTGCCTTGCCAAGTTGAACTGTTTCTGTGATATAGGCAGCCAGGGAAGCATCAAATCAGTGTCATTGACATCATCCTTCTTAAGGAAATCTGGTAATGACCTAAACTCATCCTCCATTTGTTCTTCTTCAGAATCCAAGTTCAAGCAGGACAACCATTCATGTGTTGACCTAGACACAACGTCAAGCAGCTGATGTGCAGCCCGCTTAACCCAAAAATCAAGCTCTTTCCCTTCCTTCAACATAGTTTCCGCAAGCTGACACAAGTCTGTTTCACAAAATCTCTGGCAATCATAAAGAAGAAACGACAAAATGCGAGCTTGAACAGCATTTGGTAGAGTCTGTATCCACACAACCCTGCCAATCAAGCATAACTCCAAATTTTACATCATGTAACTAACAATTCATCCATGTTCAGTTTCAATTTATAAGTATACCTCAATTTTAAGCTATTAAGGTAAAATGAAGTAAAGATAAGGCAGTGCGAATTCAATATTACCGTTTTGTGTGAGATGGAGAAGGAGAACCGGTAATGGTGATCTCGGTGGGTCTGGTGAGCAGTGAAAGGAAGGAGGTCGTTGAAATGGCGGTGGCCTCAGGCTGGTTGAAAGATTGTTGTAACCAGAGAGATGCTTCGGTTTCTGGACAAGGGGAATTCAAGAATATCTGAAACAATGGTACCCAACATTCCATTTGCTGAAATACAGTCGTAGATTTCTGGCAAGAAGGGCTCTATTTTGTGTGGGTTTATTTACCTAAAAAGGTTACAAGTTGAAAAGGTTAACCGGCTGTTTGCTCCGGGATTAAATTATAATATCACTTAATTTATTGTTTCACTCGTAAGTTCATAATATTTTGTTGTGAGATTAATAATCACTATCTAAATAAGTTATGATTCCCGCTTTTCTTTTTAGAGGATTTTTATCCGAGATGTTACACCCCTTTTTCGATTGCAGAATGAGTATTTTTTCAATTTCAGTGACCGTATTGATTACAAATTATTTTATTTTTTCAGAGTTGACATTTGGAGTTGAGTTATGGTGTTCCAAGTCACCTTTTTCTTTTTAATCCCTAATCAAAAGGAATGACTCTTTATTTTGGTCTATGAACTAGAAATTCAGGTAAGAAATTCTATTGACCGAGGGGAAGATATTAGGCATCCCGAATCCTGTGATTCTAGCACGGTCGTTTTTATTAACTTATACTTACTTTAAAATATTTTTGGATATATTATTTCATACCATGACTTATTCACACTTTTATTGTTGAACTTTTATTTGGTCTCAACCTGAATGCGTAACTGCATTCTTGAGTTTGACATTTAATAGCTTCGAAGCATAACTGTTTTATTCTCTCGAGTGTGTCACACCTAATAATCTTTGTTTACACCTCTTGATATAAATTAATGAAAGTTAGTTATTAAAATAATTTGGGCAAGGTGCGCCACCGCATTCTTAAGTTTCTTTTGATGGCTTAAAAAAATAAATGTGTAACCACATTCTTAATTGAAACAAATATTTTTTACGTGCCTATAACTCATCTAATATTAAAAAAAATTACTCTTATTTTTTGTGAATCGAAGACAACTACTCTTTTTGTTCCATTATTATATTAATCAATGATATTTTAATTAAATTATTCCACATATCAAAGGATTCAACCAACCCAAAATAAAGTAAATTCAAGTTCAATAACATCACTCATTTGTTTGTTTATTGGGCAATGATTCATTTATCCAAAAAATATGTAAATTAAAATAGGCAATTGACATCAACATTAAGCTACAACAATGTCATAAAAATAGTAGCTTGGGCACAACATAATTGAAAAACAACAAAAAATAAAATTCTTACATATAATAGGATTTTTCTTTTAGAAATAACATAAATATAATTGAAGATGCCTAATCATATGAGCAATTTATTTCAACTCTCAAAAATAAACTCAAGATGTCAATATTCATTTCAATCAAATTATGAATGAAGCAAAACTATAAAAAAAAAATATCACAGAATTAATTACATCAAATTCCATAAATAAATTAAAGAGATAAGACAAAATTGAATACCGCAAAATCTTGACCGAAGCTCAATTAAAATACCCATAAATCTTTTATAGGCTATATGTGGCGGTATATGTATTAGTTTATGTGAAAATAGTGATAAGAAAGGAAGAAAATATGTGAATATATGGTTACTGTTTGAAAGAAGAATAAAATAAAATGAGAGTATTTTCTTTTCTCTTCTACGTGAGTGGGTTGTAGTATGGGTAAGTTCTTTTTGTGTTGTTGTGTTCTTGCTTATTGTGTTGACTGTTGATTGTTTGAGTGGGTTTTTGGCTAATGTGTGTTGTAGCTTGTATTTTTTGGTGTGTATTTGTTGTTTTCTTTTCTCATATTCTGTCCGTGTGAGTGTGTGTATATAGGATTAGTACATGTGTATTGTAGTGCAGAAAATGGGGGGGGGGGGGGGGGG